>JBBIGC010080438.1:0-10429 GCA_037576955.1 Lepidarchus adonis
GGAAAAAGCAAACGATCCAGCGTGACGTAGCGTACGCCCTACTTTTAATTAACATTAAAAAGTATTGTGTTTTTTATTAACAAATACTTTTACAGTTGCATCATTGTTCAGGATCGTGTGATTGTATGTGTATGTTTTTATACGTTTTACTTCGTGTTACATGTTTTTAAAGTGTAAATATGTGAATGGCTGGTGAAGGGGGGGGAGCAAATGCGAGAGATTCCCACTGCATCACTCTCAGCGCACATGCGAGAGAGAGGTAGAGAAGGTTCTAGAATTAGGTCTTAATCAGTGACAGAGCTGCTCAGATAAACTGGGAACAAACTTTTATGTAAAAACTAAAAATCTTGATTTATTCATTTCTCCAGAATGTAAAACAAAACCGTTAACGTCAGAGCTTCTCTACACTCTGCTCTTTAGCCTCAGGCCCCGTTAGTACCGGGGTTCTGTACCCATCCCTAGTCCTACCACCTAAACAGAGGTGCATCATTAGAAAGCATACAAGTGCTGGCAGATGCTTTACTTATTCTTCTGAGGTTCATTTACATCTGCACTGAGAGCAAGTTATTCTCGTCGTTTTTTTATTCTCTGTCAGACTTAACGCCGCAATAAAGAACCGACTCTGTCTCACGCTGTTCATTAAGGCCATAAACAGCCAAAGTCATACATCAACTGCCCCTTCTCGTCCTTCGCTGTTTAAAGTCTGATCAGGATAATGAAAGAGAGGGTGTGAGCTGTTTTTAAAGTGACCCAAATGTAGCTTGTGCACATCTGCTGGGTTTTTAACAGGCGTAACGTTGTCTGACAGCTTGAATGCTCATCAGGCTGGAATCTGGCTGCTCAGAGGGGAACTGTGACCTCACCACCCAGTAAAACCTAGCTCAGCCACTGCCCTGGACTTTACATTAAAAGTAGGGCTGCAACTAACGATTATTTTAATAATCGATTAATATGACGATTATTTTTCCGATGAATCGCAAGAAAAGCATTAATTTCTAACTTTTTATTCAAAAACAGAACTAAAATCTTTTATAAAGCTTTTATAATAATATAGTTCAATTATACACCACATTTAAACACAGTTTAAGATTAAATTAAAAAGTACAACACACAAAAAAATATTAAGCATCACTTAATTTTCTCATGCCATTTTTCTTGTCTAGTAATCTTGATTAAAGATATTTTAGATATTTGCAAACAAGACTAAATTACTAAGTAATAAAAACTTTTTTGCAGTGTAGCTATACATGACAACAGATTGAAAAATGAACAGTCCAAAAAAGGCGAGTGAATAAAAACGGGTCTTTAGTCTTCCAATGCAAAGTGCAAAGTAACTATACTCCCCTGCTTTACTACTTACAGCAGTTATTAACAAGCTAACGCTAACTATACTCTCCTGCTTTACTACTTACAGCAGTTATTAACGAGCTAACGCTAACTATACTGCCCTGGTTTACTACTTACAGCAGTTATTAACAAGCTAACGCTAACTTGTCGTAACGAGTAAACATTACATTCCTCATTTACCTCCATCCTCAACCTCCCTTCCTCCTCATCATATTTTGCAGTTAACACACTTTTTCTGTTTATTTAGTGTGAAATGCTTGGATTTCTCTGCCTCCGCCACGTATCTTTCCTCTTGCTCCGCTCGTTTGTTTTTAAATGTTTGCTCCGCCCTGTCTGTGAGGCGCTAACTCTGCTAGCATCAGTGCGAGCAAGATAGATCGTGTTTAACTACGAGTTTAAAACTAAAGTTAAAATTTTTTGTAATAATCTAATGTCTCCCTATCATGCGACACAACGAATCGATTATGAAATTTGTTGCCAACTCTTTTAGTAATCGATTTTTGTCAATTTAATCGATTAGTTGTTGCAGCCCTTTAAAGCACTCCTGCTGAAGCTGGAGTCAATGCCATCGTTCCGACCGCCATTGATCCGGAACAATCTCAGATTAACTGTTCAGTGACTGCACAGCAAATATATACGAATATAAAACTATCAGAACTAGATGATTGGGTAGGAACTGCTGAGCTGTTCTGTCAGACTTGTTTTTGGGTAAATGTAGGCCAGGGTTTCTGAAGTGTTAGGGGAAGGACGTTCAGACAGACACATCTACAGGCTAAATGTACTGTGGCACTTCCGAGCCACTGGCTATGCAGCAGTGCACCACACAGTAATGCTTTCATGTCCCTGGAGCAACATGACTTCTCAGCATTAAGTTCAGGTCAATGCACTCGGGGTGTGTGAGTGTGTGTGTGTGTGTGTGTGTGTGTGTGTTCTAGAAGGGGGAAGGCTGTGAGGATTAAGGCTACTTGGTGCACATGTGAGATCACCCACACACAGTGTTGAGAGAGATTATTAAGCTTGTTTGCATTAAAAGCTGTCTCCAGTCTGATCCCAGGTCAGATGTTATACCTTAGCATTTTCCATGCCAAATGTGGGCATGGGCAGACAGCAGGAAATCCATCCCTTGGCTCATCACAGTTGCCAGACTGTTTTTGTGTGTATGGCAGAAGCCTGGCATTGGTTATGATGAGTCTTTGTTGAAATTCTAGGTGGACATTGAGAGGCCAGAGGATACCAGGCTCATTGAACTGGACAAATCACATCGCAGCGAGCACACAGTCTACATAACACCCCCAGAGCTGCCCCATGTGCCCGAGGGAGAGGAGCCGTCCTTGCTTTATAGGTGAAACACAAAACTATTAAACACTCACACTTCATATAAAAACATGACAAAATGCAAAGGACGTAGCAACAAAACTCAATTGTTTTCAATATGCTACGATATAGAAAAAGCTCTAGGCATGTGTAATCCTCAAATTCCTTTCTAGGGATCTGAAGCCAATAATAACAATCTCCAGGGACCCTAATGTGAATGAATACCCTCACTCATAATACTGAATGTGCAATAGAAGACTCCCAGCAGAGCATGTGATCCTATTTAAATGCATGTGTTCTTTGGAAATGTTCTGCTCTTGTGATGTTTTTCAGGCAGCCATCTTTAACACAGGGTTTTCAGTCCCCGTCCACAAACCTGCCCCCTTCGTCAGAGCCATTAGGCTGCTTTGTTATGCAAATAGACACACAAAATAATAACAAATAATAACTAGAATAGAAAGAAAAGAAATATAATTAAAATAATACATAATGCAAAACAAATAACGCAATATAATAAAATTAAATAATCTATTAATAATAATAATAATAATAATAATAATAATAATAATTACAAACAGTAAAATGAAATATTTAATATGAATTGTTGCTGCTGATGGCTGCTGCCCCCGTGACCCGACTCTGGATAAACGGTAGAAAACAGATGGAATGGATGTTACAGAGTAAATGCAGTTGTTCTGAGTGTGTGACTTAAAAAAGAAGGGGGCATGTTTGTGGGCAGACAATTCTCCTTTTTTGTTGGTTTTAGGAATTTCAGTGTTAAACTAAGTTCTAATGATTCTCATGTGTTGTGGCAAACGCCGTACATTTTTTAGTTTGTCTGTATTTTGTTCATATGTGACAAGAATTTGAATTCTAAATGTTTTAAAAAACATCCACAAACTTTTCTCCAAGCATTTTAATCTGTGTAGGACTATAATATTGATAAATAACGCATCCTGTGTGTTGTTTAGCTATAGTGGGTTCCCTGTGCTGAATTCCGAGCTCTGCGAGCCCCAGGAAGGTTCCAGCATCCCAATGGCAACCTCATCTTCAAGACACACCAGCCCTGGGAGTCCTGCCACCATCTTCCGCCGCTCCAAACAGGTGTGCCTCTTCCTCACCTGTCCCTCCAACTCCATCATGCCTGAGCTGTTCAAAGAGCATGGCTATTTCTGCCCCCTTTTTCAAAGTTCTCTGCCTCTTTCTCTCTCTCTCTCTCTCTCTCTCTCTCTCTGATCCCCCTCCTTTCATCAGGAGATCAAATCAGCCCAGCGCGTGGCTAAGACCTACTCATCCATCCCTCAGATGTGGTCCAAGTGTCTGCTACGTCACTGCCATGGCTTGTGGTTTATCTGTCTGCCTGCCTATGTGGCTGCCTGCCACTCAAAGGTTCGGGCATTGCGCACCGCCTACGATGTCCTGAGGAAGATGCAGGACAAGAAGTTGCAGCCACCCGATGAGGTAGGCTCCGCAGCATAGTCCTGGCTTTGGTTGTCCTGCTGTGTTGCAGCGCTTCATTGTTTTGTGCCTCTCTGCAGGTGTGTTACCGAATCCTTATGCAGCTCTGCGGGCAGTACGGGCAGCCCGTCCTGGCTGTGCGGGTACTGTTTGAGATGAAGAAAGCAGGAGTCCAGCCCAATGCAATAACGTATGGATACTATAACAGAGTAAGCATCGTGTTCCTGCCTGAAACCCACTGCTGTGAACAGTATGTTATGGAAGGTTGTGTAATGCACATGAAAACATAAACATATTAGATTTATTTAGGTTTGCAAAGGGGCAGATAAGCTTGATCAAATTTATTTAGCTCAGTAATATCATCAAAACAACCTAACTGGGTGTACGTCCTTGGGACGATGCAATAGTACGGCTTAGTTGAGCTTTTATCCTGGTTGTTCTGATCAAGATTATGCTTTTTTTAACTGCATTGAAGTTTTGTGTAATGGGCTAACTAGGGGTGTGACAAAACATAGATACGGCGATATATTGTAGTCCTTGCTCGCACAAAACGATAAGATATACGCAATATTGATATTTAAATTAATAAACATTTGCCGCCAATTTGCGCTGCTCAACTGAGTTCAGGAGACTTGGGTGAAAGCTGAAGAAGAACTTTCCAACAGGTAGACGCACAGAAAGCTCGGCTGAGAGACGCCCCAGCCACTTTTAAATCTAAAGTCTGGCTTTGGCTTTTAGAACATTGATGGAGCAGACCCTGGATTATTTTGTGATCGCTATATCTTCTTTGAAAAGACTCAGTAACCCAAGTGTGCAGAATTGCGCATCCCTGCCAATATCTAGCTGTCCTCAACAATAATTTAGATTGGACAGAAGCATCTTGTATACACAGGGTTAAACTAGCTGGCTGTAGCGGAAGGCTACAGGTGTTTCATGGGGAGCAATGCATTGTGGACAATGTAGTGTCTGGTGCAGGAAAATAGGTTGTGGTGTTAGGGAATTGTAGTTCGGTTGGTAGCAAGTGACAAAGGGGAACAGAACTGAAGCCCTGAAGCTGAAGCTTCCGACCGGGATTGCAAATTAAATATGGTAAAGTTAAGAATAGGTCTGTTGTATCTAAAATAAATGAATAACACATCGCCGTGTTTCTGTGATGTATCGCGATGTCATTGTTGAGTGATATTATCGTTATTATCATGGGCCACGTATTGTGTATCGTATCGTATCATGAGACCCTGCGATTCCCACCCCTAAGATCAGCTACCAATTTATAAACATTAATTCCCATATATTAGGATGGAACATTTTTTTAATTTTGCAGCTAGTTTTATAGCCTTTATAGCGCTATGCTACAGATAAGCTGTGTAAATGTACTGTAAGTTTTCTTCTTCGAATGCTTCTTCGAGAATACAGACTGAATTTCAATCGCTAGTCTAATTTTAGAGGCTGAAACTAGCACAACATCCAGGGGCAGTTCTTTGTTTCACATGGTCTTTTCCATAAGATAAATGAGTGTGCTACCAGATAGCTTCTCAGGGGACAGCTTGTGTTTCTCTGGCTTGTAAGAAGTCCCCAAAAAACATCTACCAGACAGAGCCTGGACAGCTGAGAGTTGTTCTAATTCTATCAGAGTAATTACTGCCAGTCCTTGAGAGAGAACACAATCTACTTAAGATAATGAGAGGGGTTACACCAAAGAATTACTTCGTTAATCTGTGTGTGTATGTGTGTGTGTGTGTGTGTGTGTGTGTGTACACATTTATGTGTGTATGCATGGTCATCCTTACAGTTCCCTGTTTTTCATCCTTATCCTCAGGCTGTGTTAGAGAGCACATGGCCTTCGTCCACTAGAGGGGGCTATTTCCTGTGGGGGAAGCTGCGGAACGTCGTCCGTGGTGTGGTGCAGTTCAAACAAGTGTGGAAGAGACAAGCCAGTCATCCCAAAGATACACACCTGTCAGGTACACACATTACCTGTTAGATCTAGAGCAGTGCTGTAAATGTAAATGCTTTGTTGTAAATAATTTGCAGCGCATTCGATTTTTAACGAACTATCAATAACTAACATTCTGAACATTATAGAACTAGTTCCTTTAAAAGTGATATTTTCAACCAGGTTCACATTTATCAATGTTTCACAGATAAAGGGTTGTGCTCTTGCTCATGAGTACAGTCGATGTAAGATCTAATGTACAATTAGTAGGGCTCACATATTAATTATTATAATAATTATTAATAAAGGCAATGAAAATATTCAATAGAATTTACCTTCCTTTTTATGCTCGGGTTCCACTCAGGTCCTCTTAAGCAAGGTACCATCCCGCTACACTGCTCCCCAGCCGCTCTCCTTCAACTTGGAGCGCTGAGCTTTAAACATTTTATTTAAATATAGCTTATTATTCCAGCCCAAAACTGGCAAATATTATTATACAACTCTCCAGAACTCCCCATTGAATCTGAATGGGAAAGTGTCTTGGACCTGTGGTTTTGTGCTTTAGATTTCCAGTTAGCTTAGCATGTAGCTTTGTAGTCTGTAGCATGTTTGTTAGCATGTGCTTCCTGATTAGCACAAGTAAATTGTAACACAGTTTATTTAAAATTCCATAAATATAAACTGTGCATTTATCTTCTTTTCTGAAATGCATATAAAGACAAGAAACCACTAAATCTTGCTTTGTCAAGTGTAAGCTACCACATAAACAAAATGGCGCCTTGCCACTAGAATGTTCTAAATCATTTCTTTCTCAGCACAAGCCACGCAACAGAATTCTTAGCGCATGCCATGAAGCTGCAATAAAATCGATTAATATAAATACTTTGGAAAAATTTATTTTATATAATAAGCAATAATGGGGTTTTCTTTGCCCCGTCAGGATTTATTTTTCCATAATGGCGTCTCACATTACAGCAGCGTAATTTGGTCTTTATTTTGCTTCCTGTAGTGAATCATCTCCTGGTGCTTCTGCATTTATAGGTTCTAAATTGTTTTAACATTTTGCTTTGAATTATTTGTAACAAATTTTGTTCTTCAATTCAAATGGGCTACGTACTAATTAGAGCAAATTAAGATCAGTGAGAGTTTTGTAAAAAGAAAAAAGAAAATTTTTGTACTTTACAAATAAAAGATAACCATGCAGGTGCAGTAAAACTATCAGCCTTATTATTTTTTTAATAATGTAAATATTTCTCGTTGAGAACACACACAAAGTGCACCACAACAAAAACTAGCCCTTACATTTAAGATTTAGCCGACAGGTACACACAGTGTAGCTCAAAGGTTCCTCAGTGGTTCCTGGGCTGGGACATGACCTTCGACCATCTGATCCCAAGGGAAAGGTCCTAAAAAGCATAAACGTATTCAGTAAACACCTTTTCTGTGAAGAACTTGGTCATCGTTCAGCTCCATATTTACACTATTACAGTTTACTGTTGGGTGGAGGTACTTTCTCGGTCCTAGAAATGCTTTTTTTTCTAAAAAGTCACATAAAAACAGTTCTCACAGCACAAAGATTTAATTTTATCTCTCAGCCAGGCCTTACGCATAGGAAAAAATTATCTTTTAACAACTAAAACTGACTTTACCTTTACTTTGAGTATTTCAGAGAAGAGTAGCAGCCAAGCATCTATCTGGAGCAACGTTTCCTAAACGCTTCACTGTGAGTCATGAGAGAGACTGGTGTTCGCTGCTCGTTCATGAATGTTGCTGCTGTTAATAAAGCACAGTACTGTTCAATAAAACCGCCGCATCATCATTACATGCATGAGTTCTGACATATGTGGAAATTTTTGCTACGTCGCATTTGGAGGAACAGAACCCTGACGTTACTCGAGAACCCCCTGCGTTTCCCTAATTTAGACAAAAACAGAATGAAACATTTTCTGTAATGACATTTTATATAAAATATGTTTGGTCAAACTTTTTAAACATTTGTGAGAGAGTTGCTCTCCAGCCTGGTGGGCAGCGATGGGATCTGAAGGTTCCCAGCCCAGGTTCCACTGAGGTACCATCCTGCTCCCCGGGCACTGCCCATTGCGCCATGTTCTCATTTCGTTGTGCAGATCGAGTGTGTTCCCAGTGACAATCACTTTTGCAATTTCTTAAACCATTTTGCCTCCCGTTTATTCTCATTTGGTCTGATTGAATTTCTCTGACCTGTTATCCAGTCTCCAGTGTCGTGGGCACTATTTAAAGGTAGAATAGTCTTTCCTCCGTTTTACTGCAGCGAAATGAAGCCTGGTTCCTGGGGGAGCTGCTCCTGTCTCCTTCTTATTTCCCACAACTGCAACCTCTGCCAGCCTCCTGGTTCTTCTAGCCGGGCATTAATGGGCCCATTTAAGATGAGAGCAGATTGCTGCCTCCCCGACTGCCCGCTCTTGATCTGATCTCCTCCTATTCCCATGGTGTCGCCTACACCAGCTCGTGATGACAGATGGATAAGGGGCTGAAAGTGCAGTGTGCTAGCTAGCGAGCTAATCACGTCTAGCGCCAGTCGTGTAATTGATAGATTGCGTTTTAACGATCTGTGTGGGCGGTTCGCTGTACGTCTGACTGTTGTGAGTTGTGTTCTTTCGTACACAGATGCCAGTGATCTGGACAGCGTCAGCCACGGCAGCCTGGACAGCACCAACGACTCCGCAGAGCGAGCCTCCATCGATACTGACTTCACCAAAATGGACTCCAGCGATGATGGATCCAGCACAGGTGACCTCACTCTGTGCCATCCTCGCCCTCCATCCCTGTCATGCCCTTTTTCCACAGGGAGGAGTGTGCCCACCTCGTACTCTTCCATTAACCTCCCCCATTGCTTTCACTCACACTCTCCCACTCTCTCACTCTGTTTCTTTCTCTCGCTCTCCTGAGAAGGTTGAGTCTCCCCAAGTGTCATTTCTTTCTCACTTTGGGAGCGAGGAGCTTCTTTTTTCCCCGCGAGCTCTCATTAATCTCAGAGCACACGCACACGCAGTAAGAGGAGATGTCATCGCTCAGAGAGGGAGAATAAAGAGAAAAGAGAAGTGAATGTGAAAGTAACTGTTTAAAGCTACAGGCAGCGCTGCTCACAGGGGAGATCTGAGAGCAGGAGCTGAGATCTGACAGGAGAGACTCAGACACTGAGGCTGTGCACGCAGCTTAGCAGGAGTCTGACGGAGAGAGTGAGCAGGAGAAGAGAGAGAGAAGGGATGACGAACCGTGTTATTTTAGCTCACCTCTGGAGGGAGGGAGTGACTATGATATTATCTTTCTGCTCCAGTAGATTTCTCTGTGTGACCGAATCTCCAGCTTTGGGTGTGTGTGTGTGTGCGTGTGTGTGTTTGTGGATGTGTGCGTGCCTGTGTTTGAGTGTGTGTGTGTGTGTGTGTGTGCGTGCGTGCATGTGCGTGTTTGTGCGTGTGTTTGTGGGTGTGTGCGTGTGTTTGAGTGTGTGTGTGTTTGTGGCTGCGTGTGCGTGCGTGTGCGCGAGTTTGTGTGTGTGTTTGTGTGTGTGTGCATGCGTGTGTGAGTGTGTGTGTGTGTGCGTGCGTGTGTTTGTGTGTGGCTGCGTGCGTGTGTGCGAGTTTGTGTGTGTGTGTGTGCGTGCATGTGCGTGTGTTTGTGGGTGCATGCGTGTGTGTGTGTGCGTGCGTGCGAGTTTGTGCGTGTGTGTGTGTGTGTGTGAATGTTTCAGCACCATTAGAATCTATATGTGATGAAAGCAGTGCTCAGTGCTCAGTGCTGCAGTAGCTGTGTTTGAAGCCTGGAAGCGTTTTTGACAGAGCTGCTGCACACACGCTCTACTATACTTAGTGATGGATTTTGGGGCCATTTTTGCAGTACTGTAATAACATGTTCAGCAGTACTGTAATAACATGTTCAGCAGTACTGTAATAACACGTTCAGCAGTACTGTAATAACACGTTCAGCAGTACTGTAATAAATGTTCAGCAGTACTGTAATAACACGTTCAGCAGTACTGTAATAAATGTTCAGCAGTACTGTAATAACATGTTCAGCAGTACTGTAATAACATGTTCAGCAGTACTGTAATGACACGTTCATCAGTACTGTAATAACATGTTCAGCAGTACTGTAATGACACGTTCAGCAGTACTGTAATGACACGTTCAGCAGTACTGTAATAACATGTTCAGCAGTACTGTAATAAATGTTCAGCAGTACTGTAATAACACGTTCAGCAGTACTGTAATAACACGTTCAGCAGTACTGTAATAACACGTTCAGCAGTACTCTAATAAATGTTCAGCAGTACTGTAATAACACGTTCAGCAGTACTGTAATAAATGTTCAGCAGTACTGTAATAACACGTTCAGCAG
>JBBIGC010080477.1:0-10427 GCA_037576955.1 Lepidarchus adonis
TTAGCGCTTTCTGGTGCACCGCTGCTGACACAGCGCCCCCATAGTGGCGCAACGCTGCAACTGCAGTTAAAATAACATCTAAATAGCTGGGGGTAGAGTGAAAGCAGGCTGGGGCGGCACAAAATTTGCTGGAGGCGGCCGCCACGCAAATTTGAACGTAGGAAAAACCCTGTATTATATATAAACCAATCATTTATAATGTTATGATGACTGACAGGTGAAGTGAGTAACACTGACTATCCAGGTATTGCATTGGCACCTGTCAGGGGTGTTTGATGTATTAGGCGTCAAGTGAAGAGTCATTTTTGGGGGATGATGTGCTGGAAGTAGGAAGAATGGGAGAACATACTGTAAGAATCTGAGCTACTTTGACAAACATAATATTGTGATGACTAGTCGCCTGAGTCAGAGCATCTCCAAAACTGCAGGTCTGGTGGAGTATCCCAGGTCTCCGGTAGTAAGTACCTACCAACAGGGATCTAAGGAAGGACAACTGGTGAATCTGGGACAGGATGTCCAATGCTCATTGTTACATGTAGGGAGTGAAGGCCAGTTTTTCAGGAGCTTCTGTTGCACTAAATGTTAATGCTTATTCTGATAGAAAGATGTCAGAACACACAATGCTAAACAGTCAGAGCTGTTTTGGCAGCATGAGGGGACCTACTTAATATTGGGCAGGTATTCATTATGGTATGGCTAATTGATGTATATTTTTGTTCTGCAGCACTATTATGTTTTTAGGTTCTGTTGCCTCCAAGTAAACCAAGCAGGAATAGAATAAATTATTTTTGTTCACGCCCGACAACAAAATTCTTTTTAGGGCAAGCTATCAATGGGCAGTTTTTGAAGTAAAGCTTTTTTGTACTTTCCATCATCTTGACCCAATCTCAGAAGGAAATGTTGTTGGCATCATCATTGTAAAAGTTTTTGATAAATACATTCCAAAACACCTGAAGCACTTTATTGGTCTTCTTACTGTTGTGTTGTTGGCAACTTTAACACTGAGGTGCTGTTTTTGTCAGTGTTGCCCTGTGTATTAAATACAAGGCTTTTGGAATAAATGGTTCTGAAATTATATTATATTATATTCCAGGGATGTGGTATTAGTCAGGAATACTAGGTTAAGTTGACTGGAGTGTTTTTTGTCTTTATTAAATATTGCAAACCTACATTTTATTGTTGTAATATTAAAACCTCATTGTGTTAACATAGTCTTATGCAAAAGCCTTGAAAAATAACATATTTGTCATTTTTTTAATTGAAAAGATGTAAACACAGTCTTTCTAGGAAATGGAAAAAAATGCATAATATTTTCAGCAAACATTGATGCATAGTTACTTTTTATGTCATAAATTGAAGAAAGATAAATAATAATAACATAAAACATTATTGTGGCACTGTGCAAAGGTTTAGGCACCCTGCATAATCAGTACTTAGTAACACCTCCTCTGGCAGATATCACAAGTTGCAAAACTTCTTATAGCTGCTAAAAATCTTTCAATTCTTGTACTTGTAATTTTGTGCCATTCTTCCTTGTAATAGGCTTTTAGTGTAACGTGTCATTTGGGTGTGGCATGTGATGCATGTGGAGGACTCAAGTGCAAGAGTGAGAGTGGTGAGGGTCTGGATGTCTCTGGGTTTGAACATGCAACTCTGAGGACCAAAGGTGAGTGTACTAACCACTGAGCTACTGTAAAAGAAGACACAGGCCTGAAAGCACAAGAGCCCCCCTCAGAGGTGCACGACTTTTGTTTTAATGCAGATAGAGGGAGGCAAGCTCCCAAGAAGACAGAGAAAGAAAAGGTGGTGCTTGACAATAAGTCCAGACACTATACCAATTACCGGCAGTCAGACAGTAGCCAAACTGAGCAGAGGACTCAGCACCCTTCAATGGGGCAGCTGGCTTATAAAGGGTCATGGCCAGGTGTGGCTTATGCCAGCTAAATACCCCTCCTGAAGAGCCTTTGTCACCCTCTGCTGCCTGGGATCAGAACTGCAGCAGAGGGACAGTTTCCTGCAGGTGAGGGAGTGCTTTACTGGCTCCCTCTGCTGGTCTGCTGTGAAGGAGTGGCCCGGATGTGCCCCCTGCTGGATTTTGAGATTTGTTTAGGATCATTGTTCTGTTGTAGAAGCCATCCTCTTTTCAGCTTCAGCTTTTTTACAGATGGTGTGATGTTTGCTTCCAGAATTTGCTGGTATTCATCCATTCTTCCCTCCACCCGTGCAATGTTTCCTGTGCCACTGGCTGCAACACAACCCCAAAGCATGATATATCCACCCCCATGTTTAATGGATGGCAAGGTGTTCTTTTAATGAAATGCTGCTTCATTTTATCCAAATATGCCTTTGCTGGTTGTGACCAAAGAGTTCTATTTTAACTTCATCATTAAACAGCACTTGTTTCCAAAATGCATCAGGCTTCTGTAGATGTTCTGTTGCATACTTCTGATGTTGGATTTGATGGTGGGGATGCAGGTAATGTTTTCTTCTACTGACTCTTCCATGAAGGTCTTGTCTGTGGAAGCACTGCTGCACAGTGGAACGGTGCACCACCACTCCTGAGTCTGCTAAATTTTCCTGCAGGTTTTTTGCAATAAAATGAAGAATTTGATTTACCTTTCTGACCAGCATATGAACAGTTATCTTCCAAAGTTGTTGTGGTCTTCCAGATCTTGACCGCCATAATTCCCCTGAAATGCCATTTCTTAAGTATATTTTTCACTGTGGAAATTGCAAGCTGACAACCCTTTGCTATCCTCTTGTAACCTTCTCCTGCATTGTGGCCATCAATACCTTTCATTTTCAGAGTCATACACAAGTGCTTAGAGAAACCTATGGTTGTTGAGTCGTCCACTAGTGTGTGCTCAAGGTTTGAAGAGTCAAAGTATTTGTAAAGCTTTAAAATTGGCACCAGCTGATATTCCTTTTAGAAGGTTTCAGACCCTAACCAGCTCATTAGATCTGATCCATGGCAACAGCTGCCATTAGTAAATATGAGACTTTAGACCTCTTAGGGTGCCCAAACTTTTGCACAGTGCCATAATAATGTTTTTATTTATTTTATTTTATTTTTCAATTTATGACATAAAAAGTAACTATTCATCAAAATTTGCTGAAAATATTGGTTATTTTTTCCCATATCTTTTAAATGACAAAATCACCTAAATCTGTTATTCATCAATGGGTGACCAGACTTTTGCATATGACTGTACACTATATTGCCAAAAGTATTCACTCACCCATCGGAATAATTAAATGTTCAAATCACTTCCATGGCCACAGATATATAACT
This sequence comes from Lepidarchus adonis, assembly GCA_037576955.1. Taxonomy (NCBI): domain Eukaryota; kingdom Metazoa; phylum Chordata; class Actinopteri; order Characiformes; family Lepidarchidae; genus Lepidarchus; species Lepidarchus adonis. The sequence goes on from JBBIGC010080477.1 coordinate 3,293, forward strand.
TCAAGCACCTTGGCATGCAGACTGCTTCTAACATTTGTAAAATAATGGATCACTCTCAGGAGTTATGTGAATTGCACCATGGGATGCCACCTGTGCAACAAGGCCAGTCATTCAACTGTCCGTGGTGTTACAACAAATTGGAAGCGATTGGGAAGGACAGCAACTCAGCCACGAAGAGATACTCTGGAGTGACTAATAACACATCTGGCAATCTGATGGACGAGTCTGGGTTTGGTGGTTGTGAGGAGAACGGCACTTGTCTGACTGCATTATGCCAAGTGTAATGTTTGGTAGAGGTATGATTATGGTGTGGGGTTGTTTTTCAGGAGCTGAACTTGCCCCCTTACTTCCAGTGAAAGGAACTCTGAATGCTTCAGCACCAAGAGATTTTGTACAGTTACATGCTCCCAACATTGTGGAAACAGTTTAGGAACAGGCCCCTTTCTGTTCCAACATGACTGCACACCAGTGCACAAATTAAGGTCCGTAAAAACATGGCTGAGAGAGTTTGGTGTAGAGGAACTTGACCTCCACCCAATAGAACACAGATGGGATGAATTAGAGTGGAGATTGCAAGCCAGGCTTTCTCGTCCAACATCAGTGTCTGACATCACAAATGTGTTTCTGGAAGAATGGTCCAGTTCCCATAAACACACTCCTAAATCTTGTGGAAAGCTTGCCCAGAAGAATTGAAGCTGTTATAGCTGCAAAGAGTGGGCCGACGTCATATTAAACCCTATGGATTAAGAATGGGATGTCACTTAGGTTCATATGCGTGTAAAGGCAAATTAGCAAATACGTTTAGCAATATAGTGTATTTCCTATACAATTTCTAATTTAGATCTTACATGAATTCAAATTTTATGACAAAGCAATGCAGATGAAGATGGTTATGAAAGATAACTATAGTACATGAAACATTCCCAGTTTATGACTATTTTTAACAATTATTTTGTTTATTTCATGATTTCTAAATTAGTATGATTAAATATGACATTTAGGTATTATTAATTTAAATATTAGCTCATTAGAATAAAGCCAATTTAAATTTTCTTGTATTTTTATTTTTAAGTAAAAAATACTATGAATAAATGTTATACTAAACAATGTCATACTAAACAACTAAAATGAATTATGAACAAAGAAACAAATACAAAAACGAGGTAGATAAAAGAGGTAGAAATATAAATGCAAAATTTGATGTTTGTGAAAGTTACTGAATTGGAGATTTCTGGCACCGAATATAACTCAATGATCTGTATTGCAATTGGAATCTGTATATACAACTAGACAATGTGTAGTAATGTAAACACCTAAATGTGTATTCTAGATTCTAGACAAAATATAGGTTGTGGAAGTAAAATAATCCAAAATCTCAAAATTGACCAGTGAGTGGTAGGCTTTTGAAATTAAACTCTAATAATAATTATTTAGTAGCTAGTTTAGTAAGTTACACATACTAAGTCAATATGTTACGTTGTATATACTAAGTCGCTTGGTAATGAGGGTGAACAGAAATGTAGAATTTTGCTTCTTTGTATCTTAGTACACAAATGGCTCACACCACTGTCAGAACAGTTCAAGCACTTGCTCCTGTACTCAGCAGCCATTTCTTCTCTGTAACCCATGACTGCTGAGTGACAACCTTCAGATACCAGTAACAAAGCAATTTGGCCTGGGAAGGAGACTGCAGGATGTTGTTCGGGGGGGTATCTCTCAGAGGCTTAAAGCCCATCAATGGGGATATAAGGCTGGGGTGTTTCTCCTCACAGCCAAGCCAGGCCAGTGATGGATTAGTTCTGGAACTAATGTACCCATCCACCTGTGAAATGAAACCAGCACAAATGTCTGGCAGCAGCTCGCCCTGTTCTGGACATCCTACCGATATGACATACTTCTGGAGTGCCCAAATGTGTGACAGGCACAATACATGCTCATACACTGACATAGATATACATACCCACAAAGTAAAACCAAAGTCTGATTTGTTGTTTCTGACAACAATCTCAACAATTACTACTTTTGCTAGTTAGATGGTGAGAATAAACTTCCCAAACAATATCTGACTTATCTAAACAGAACATTTTTGTTCTGTAAAGCTTGCCCAAACTTGCACATTTTCTAAAGAAATCTAAACAAATGGTCCAAAATAACATCTTAAGTTATGTCATTGCTGTAGATTTTAAATATTAAATTAGAATTTTCAACTTTTTGAGTTAGCAATGCCACTGCTACTACTAAAAGCATTACATCTTCAATTTTGTTCAATTTTGTTGCGTGATCATCCAAAATAGAAGAGAGAACATTCAATAAAGGCTTGAACAAAGGATGACTTCTGAGAGCTCTTCTATCCTCCACTCATTACGTGTATTAATGCCATCTGTTTGAACTTGTTATCTGTATAAAAGACACCTGTCCACACCTTCAAACAGTCACACTCCAACCTCCACCATGGTCGAGACCAGAGAGCTGTCAAACGACACCAGGGACAAGATTGTTCACCTGCACAAGACTGGGATGAGCCAATCTACAATAAGCAGGAGCTTGGTGAGAAGAGATCAACTGTTGGAGCAAATATTAGAAAATGGAATAAATACAAGATCACTGACAATCTCCCTCAACCTAGGGCAGGTAACAGCCCAGAACTACACGGGGGAAGACAGCTGGGACCACAGTAACAAAGGTTACTATTAGTAACACACTCTGTCGTCATGGATTAAAATCCTACAGCGCTCGAAAAGTCCCCCTGTTTAAGCCAGCACATGCCCAGGCCCATCTAAAGTTTGCCAGAGACCATCTGGATGTCATGTGGTCAGATAAGACAAATTGGAACTCTTTGGTATCGCTGTGTTTGGAGGCAGAAGAATGCTGAGTTGCATCCCAAGAACACCATACCCACTGTGAAGCATGGGGGTGGAAACATTATGCTTTGGGGCTGCTTTTCTGCAAAGGGGACAGGACGACTGATCCTTATTAAGGAAAGGATCAATGGGGCCATGAATCATGAGATTTTGGGCAAAAACTTCCATCAGTGAGAGCATTGAAGATGAAATGTTGCTGGATCTTTCAGCATGACAATGATCCCAAACACACTGCCCAGGTAATGAAGGAGTGTCTACATAAAAAGCATTTTAAGGTTCTGGAGTGACCTAGCCAGTCTCTGGACCTCAATCCAATAAAGAATCTGTGGAGTTCAAAGTCCATATTGCCCAGCGACAGCCCCAAATCATAACAGCTCCTGAGAAGATCTGCATGGAAGAATGGGACAGAATACTAGTGTGTGCAAACCTGGTGAAGACCTACATAAATACATTCTTTAAAAATCATACAATGTGATTTCCTACTCCTAACCCTTTTTACATTATGTCTCTCACAGCTAAAGTGAACTTATGATGAACATCACAGACCTATCATCTTTTTAAGTTGCAGAATTGATGGCTGCCAAATACTTTTTTGAACCACTGTAAATGGAGAAAACATTTTAGAGCAGTTTCAATGACAGAACAGAACATTTCCAGTATGGATGATCATTTCCTAAGCTGTTTATAGAAAAGCAGATGCTTGTCTGACCTTACCTGAAAGGTTATTGGTTATCTTATTGACAGTTCATTATACTCTCTGATGGTTCTTGAGTTTCCTCGTCAGAACGAACAGCCGTATGTTTTACAATTTAATGTGCAAGCTGTCTCAAACAGTGTACAGAAAACACAGGAGCAAATTCATTCACTTGTTTTATTTTGGCATACAGATCAGACTGACAAATGACACCAGTCAGACATTTGAGAGGATAAGCTCTGAAAAAGCCCCTGAATTTATAAATAATATCTGATCATACATTAATAATGAGGGAATGCTGAAGAGTGGGCTTGAGCTGAATGTAATCTGGCAGGAAACCTATGTCATCAATATTTAAATATCATAAACACGTCAGTGACAATGAGGTGCTGCAAAACAAGCTTTTCCATCAGTTAACACTTGATTGGGTGCTACATTTACCTGAACCATCAAAATTCCTAAAAAGCACAACCTACATCATCATCTCTATCAGTGCATATCTTTTTTTTTTTTATTCCCTTTTTTTTCAAAATGCTGGAATCAAATGCTCGTCATGGCTTTGCGATTTTTTTCTTAGCACACATATCATATTAAATATGATAGATTAGGATTTTACTCTGCAGGAGTATATACAGGGAATATATACATATATACATATATACATGTATATAATATACATATTATATACAGGGAAAAGGAAGAGCTTTTATATATGGCTGAAGAAATTCTAAAACAAATAGCACTTAAATTTCCATACACTCATCAAATATTCCATAAACCATGAAGATATCTACTGCTATAAAATCAAATGAGCAGATGATGGCACAATCATGGTTCAGTTCCATGGAAAGAATCCTTGTAATATTGGATTTATTCATTATTGACTTCTGTTAACTTCTTGTAGCCTGTATGAATACTTGACACTTGGTGATTGACTAAAATGCACACTGCTCCTTCCTTCAAGTATGGCTTTTATCTATTAACACATACGCTTATACATAAATGTGAATGTTTGCAATGCGGGGTGTAAAAGTGAAGAAACAGTGCTTCTGGTGATATATATGAGTTTCAGACTTGATTATATTTCATTTAAAATGTCATTTTTTAATGGACTTTTAGATTGTCCAGTTTCCTTAGAGCTCTTGAAAATGGGGAACTATATATGAGCATGATTTTAGTATCTGAATCAGTCATCTGATTGGATGTCAATTATTTTGATTTCATATTTACTATTCAATTTTTAAGTTCAGTAGACTGTGTAAGAAACCTAAAAGGCAGCTGTTGAAAAATCAAGTTCATTAGGTATATAATGTATGTTTTCAAGAATTGTTATGTTTCATTAATTCATTCCATATCCAAATTTGGGTTACACATAACTTATCATAATACTTATTAAATTTGTGTTACAGGGAAACTGAAGCTGATCTCAGTTAACCATGGACACAATGCAGTGCACACAAGGTATGCAACCTATCACATGGCAACACAGAGACAGACAACCATTCACGCATTTATGGGCAATTTTGAGAGAGAGAGAGAGAGAGAGAGAGATAGAGAGAGAGAGAGGAAGAGAGAGGAAGAGAGGATAGAGGGAGAGAGGGAGAGAATGTGGCTCTTAATGGGCAGTACAGGAGGTGGTGATGGGGGGGGGTATAAATCCCTGAACCCAAAAAAATCAAATAACAACAAAAAAAATGCAGCAATAGAAAAAATGAACCCTGCTATGCACAATAAACAAGCAGATCGATATGTCGAGAGAAGACGAAGCGAGGGAGAGTCAATGAAGCGAGACGGCAGGCCACTGAGGGCTTATTGGACCCTTCACTGTCTTTAGCCACCTCTCCTCTTCTGCTTAACTGCATCGGGGGGAGCCATTAGATCAAAGTGCCAGGTGCTGGCCTTGTCCTCCACTAACTCATTTAAGGCAATTTCAGTGCCTGTCTTCACTACAGTAAAAAACACAGAGACTGCAGACAGATAGAAAGTCTCTAAACCAGCTTAATAAACTCTGCTCCTCCATTTAGTCAGCTCCAGAGAAACAAAATAATAAGTTAATGCCCTAAAAATAGACATAATGCATTGTAATGTGTAATCTGACGTCACAAAAATTGTAGCTCAAGTGGATTTTAACATATTAAAATTTATCAATTGCAGAGAATGGAGAAACTTCCACACTCTTTGCTTTCAAATATTGTAGCAGTGATACAGTGTGTTAGATTTTGTTTTTGAACCATTATATCACAACATATTGGCTGGAAACAGTAGAATTTGCACTGATGTGCTTCACTAGATGGCTGTACTTGAAAAATGAGTTGCAATGAGCTTGAGTCATAATTCAAAATTTTGGAGGAAAAAAAACACTGTATGTTCTACATGTAATTTGCAGTTCAGCATGATCATATAGTCATCCCATGGAAATTCAGTCATACAGTGTCTTTAGGTAAAGATCTAAAAAACATTTCAGGCCTTCGGGGAAAAAGTTGTATATTCCCTTGAGTATGACAAAGGATTAAAAATTAAATTAATACACTGAAATAAATAAATGATTCCACTGACAGATAATCATTTATATGTGGTATACTTCAGATTTCAAAAGACAACTTATGGAACCTAGGAATGGATGCCCAAAAAAATTCAGTTTGAGAACAGACCATTTGATCCAAAAGAAAGTTGACCTGCATGGAAAGCACGCCATAAAAAGTCTCTAAAAATAACACTAGAACAAGTTCACAGTTTGCCAAAACATATAGATAAAGACTAAGACATTAATGGAGATTAAAGTGGTGTTGAGTGGTGCAATTCATTCATTCATTCATTTTCTTATCTAACCAGCAAAATCCCATTGCTTTTCCCATTGCTCATCAAGCAGGAGAAACACCCTGCACAGGTCACCAGAACATAGCAAGGCAGATTTGCAAACACACTCACTCACACAGTCACACCTGGGGGAGATAGCATTTCCAATTCACCTTTACATACGTTACATGTTTTTGGATTGTGGAAGGAAACTGGAGTTCCTGGTGGAAACTCATGCAGACACAGGGAGAACATGCTGGAAAGACCCGGTCTATGCCAGCAAGGGACAGGAGCCAGGACATTCCTAACCTGCTGCCATATATAATGCCTTACATCGCTTCATCAATATATAATTATTGTCATTATTATGTTACTTTCTTTCCATATTACCCTGTTTATTATCCGTGTATGTACTATTACAAGATTCCTTTTTAGGTTCTTCAATCCATCATTCAACATATTGTTCTGTTCATTCCATTGTCTAAAATGTATGTTTTCCAGTCTCTTGCAGGCTATCCTGCCACTTTGCCCTGTAGCCCTTCCCCTGCATCACTCTAGCATGCTGCATTAATAATTGAGGAGGTGTGAAGATCTTCCTGCCGGAACATTCTCCTTCATTAATCCCAATATGTAGTGTGCTGCAGATCTGACAGGATTCATTTCGGTTCCAGACACGCTTTTTCTCAAACTCCCTTTTTCGTTGCACTACACACACACGCACGCACGCACGCACGCACGCACGCACGCACGCACGCACGCACGCACGCACGCACGCACGCACGCA
>JBBIGC010080488.1:0-10427 GCA_037576955.1 Lepidarchus adonis
CCTTTCTATCAGATCAGCATTAACATTCTGTACAACAGGATCCTCTCTGAGATCAGACCTCACTCCCCACATACATCTGTGAGTCTTGGGCGCCCATGACCCTGTAGTTACTAACTTCTGCAGAGCTGGAACACTCCACACCACCTTCACACTCTGCTTCAAAAACTGACTGTTCATTTGCTGCCTCATATATCCCACCTCTCTGACAGGTGCCACTGTAATGAAAGATCTAGAGTGAATGTTCTTCACTTCATCTGGCAGTGGTCTTATTGTTGTGGCTAATTGGTTTAATTGGTTTCAACATTAATATGCATGACTCATTAATCGATAAGCTCATCAATGCCATTAAGTCAGAGTGTGTGATCTTACCATAGAGAGAGAGGCGAATGGATCTGTTCCCATATTCATACTGAGAACCCATCTTGTGTTGAGAACAGTAGTACAAGCCCAGGTCTGACTCAGTGACGTTCCTCACCAGCAGGTCCCAGGTTTTGCTTGAAAGGTTCCACACAGAAGAGAAACGTGGATCAGTCTCTTGAGTCAAAACCACGGGAGAAGACTGATTCTCATACGAGGAGTTTCTAAACCAAACTGGACTGAATCCACGCTTCCAACCACAGTCGCTGGAGAGAAGGACATGTTCTCCTGGTCTGACTCTCAACATCATTTCTTCTCCAGAGTTCCTGGAGATCAGAACACCTGCAACACACCAGTCAAGTGTGGAATGAGCTCAAAAGCATGAGCAGGTCTCACAGCTCTCAAACAGTCTGATGTAGAAAGACACACATATCGACTCTGATGGCAGTCAAGCTTTAGAAAGTTCACTATATAATTAAACTGAACAGATGGAAGAATTTACTCACACACGAGAGTGAGGAGAGCTGCTCTTGGTCGCTCCATCTCAAGAAAATGCTGCTAGGGGGCTGGCGCTGATGAGGGTGTAGATGGTGTTTCGATGCCTGATTGGTCCACGTCAGTGGAACATTTCTATATTTGAGGACGTCCCACATCATTGTGGTTTATCATGTTGTTGAGGTAACTGGCCAGTGCAGACCAGCTGCTCTACTTCAAAGTATTTTCTTTGTGGTTTTAGCTAAAAGGGGCAACGTCTGATAACAAAACAACTAATATAGAAGAATTGACTTGAAAACATGAGTAGATCTTTCAATCTGAGCACTCACTGTCTCAGGCGTCAGGTAGTAGGTAGTCTTAGCATGCAGGCATCCTGACTAAACTAGCATCCATGGCTAATTTTAGCTAGCACTCATATAGGAATCTAGTAGCATGTTGGTGCTAAGCTAACAACCTTTTTCAAATCAGCAGACTTGATACCTATTGTTCCATTTTTCCACTTCAGTAGGTGCCATGGCTGTAAGGTTGGCACCTCCATCAGCCAGACAGGGCCTTCCATCACCCCAACACCACACTGGATCAGTGTGGGTGGGCATCTAGTGCGGCCCTGGGTCACAACAAGGAAGACGGGCAATGGACGCAACGTCAGTTCCACTCTGCAAGGGGCAACAGCAACAGGGAGGGGCAATCAGCGCTCATGAGCTCTGCCTGAGGGCTTTATTAGGCTGGTGTTTGGTGGCCCAGTTTGACCTTCTTGTCTTCTAGATGCTATTTGAGGAGATTGCATGTGTGGGGGAGGAATCTTTCCACACTGTCGATAACCACAGTTCCTGTGTGAAGTGGGCGGGTGTACGTATGTGCAGTAAGCTCTGAAACAGTGGCCTAAAGATTTAGAATGCAAGAAGATAACTCGAGCCAGAACTTCCTACATGCCTTTATGCTAGAAGATCTGCTCTTCCCATTTAACTGTTGCTAATCAGGATCTGGCCTGGTTCAGGAACCCTGAATTGCTCAGCAGGGTAAAGGAGGGCAGAGGTCTGAGCTGGACCAGTGCTGACCTGGTTTAAACTGAAGCACTGAAACTGAAAGGAGCTTCTGTTTGTCTCTGTACATGTATCAGAGCTGCTCGTCTCAAACCACAGATGTTTCCATGGCTCTGTGTGTTTGTGTGGTGCTGTTAAATCAGATCCTGGATCAGTTGCACCACTCTGAGAGTTTTCTCTCCTCAGAGCAGAACTGATGTGAGATCAGACAGTGAGCGGGGGTCTGATGTGGTCTGAGCTGCAGGGCCTCACTGTGGTTTTCCTGTTTATAGCATGGCCGATGTCATTGCCGATCACACACTGCTTGATTGTGGAGGTCAAGAGAAGGCCTTGGTCTGGATGATCATTTCTTTCCTCTTTCTTTGTAGTTACTGTTAAAAACAAGTGCTGAGAGAACGAGAAAATGAACGACATGTCACATTGTCAGGGCTGGTCTTCATCACCTGGATTATGCTTGATGTTATAAATGATACTCACTAGACCTCAAACCCACAACTGCAGCGTCAACCTGTTACTACTATAACCAATGTTCTGCACAGTAAACAGAATACAGCTCTTTTTGTTACAGTCTTTGTTATATTTCGACAAACAAACATACAAATCTGATCTTAAGAAAAACTCAACAGAGATTTCGCATTAGATTGGGCCACTGCAGTTTGGATTAACGTTGACCATGGAAGTTGTTCATGGACGGTTATGTCTGAGTTCAGATCAGGATGTAATATCCCACAAAACATACGGGAAAATTCAACAGCATTCAGATCTAGTACCTAGTACCTGGTATCCAGTACTGTTCTTCATTGCTTCTCCTTACTGGTGCCATGTGATCTGACTACAGACTGAGAATCACCACTACTGTTCATATCAAGAGCACAGTCCCTTCAGTGTTCTTCAGATGTGTTGAGGAACATTTCATTAGTTCTTTATGAGAACACTAACTGTAGTGGAACACAAATGAAGAACCAGGTCCAGAGACAGGTTGAGTAAAGCAGGGCTGGTCCCAAGCAGTGGAGGACAAAGTTCTGAACCCCTCTCTAGATGAAGGAGCCAGTTATTATTCAACCTGAGATCAGACAGTAAAGACAGGGTGCACTGGTCTGATGTGGCCTGAGCTGCAGGGTCTCGCTGTGGGTTTCCTGTTTGTTCTCACCTGCACTTTGCTGCTGATGTGCTCTCAGGCTGAAGCTCAGGTTCTACTGCGTGTTGAGGGTCATTGTTCATTTGCATTTCTGGGGTTGGACCTGATTAAATCCATTCAGATTTTAGAGAAACAATCCAGGAAAGTTGCTCAGAAAGACTTTGTTATGGTGTGAAGCCCTATGTGAATCTGATCTGTGTGGTTTCTTCTGCTGATCCATCTCTGTGCTGCAGCAGCTTCTCAGAAACCGAAAGCAGCTTCTGTTAATGAGGTGGTCGCTTCTAACCACAGATGTTTCCATGACTGTATTTGTGAAATGTTTACAGCAGATCTCAGATCTGTCTCACTACTACAACCAGGTGTGAGAGTCTCGGGCAGAACTGATGTGAGATCAGTCAGTACAGAGCCGAGTTTCATGTTTTAGCGTTGCTGATGTTCTCTTCTCTTCAGCTCTCAGTGTGAAGGAGGCAGGATGCAAGAGTGTGTTGGTCACTGAGAACATGAACATGAAGAGGTTCATGAAGAACAAGTCATGAACAGAAGAGGTCAATGGAAATGAAGGAGAGGAAGAAGAAGACATTAGGCTAATGCTAACATGCTAATGCTAAAACCTCTGTGCAGGAGTATGATACAGAAGGGTGAGGAAACTTCATGTAACAAGCTGGAGACGTTGCTAACATTGAGATATCAGAATTGGACCGAAGTGCAAAGACAAGGCTCCAAGCTTTGAATTCATGACCCTCAGTTTGACGTCCAAAGATGTTCCCTCTGAACCATGGATGGAGTAGGAGTGGGTGGCAGAAAGTCAGCGAGTAAACATTGGCCAACCACTTCCAGTAGCTGTGGCTCCTCCAGGAAGACCCAAGGACCCAGCAGGGGTTTTGGACTGGACAGCCATCTTGGATTTAGGAGCATGTGGAAACCTGGGAACCTGTTTTACCCATTAATTTACTGATTGGGTCCAACATACAGAAATGTTGGAGATATATTTACCTATCTCACAGTGAGAGAGAGCACCTGGGGTCCTGGTGGAGAAGATGTAGTACACACAGGTGGAGGAGAGCATTGAGGAGAGGAGAAATCACACAGGACACACACTGACCAGCAGCTTCCAGTAGACGCCACAGTCTGACCCAGGAGGAGTGGGCAGAGATTGGAAGTAATCAGGACAAAGGGTGGTGGTGTCTGAGAGAAGGTGGAGCAGAAGGTAATAACTCAGAGAAATAAACTAGGTGTTGATAGAAGAACACAGCAAAGCCCCAGTGCCAGAAGAACATGTCAGCACCTTCTCTACTAAGCCCATCACTCCAAACACAGTCGCAGTAGATAGTCACGTTGTCTCCTGGTCTGACCCTCATCTCCACCACTGTCCCAGAGATGCTAGAGACCAAAACATCTGGAAACCAAAATCACAACCCAGATTACAGAAAGATCAGACTTTAACATCATTAGACTGTGACCGTGTTCATCATTAGAGAAATACGAGCAAAAGTGTAGAAGTTTACTCACACAGAAGAGTAAAGAGAGCTGCTCTTGATCTCTCCATCTCTGAGACTGGAGCTAAGGGGCTGCTGGTGTTGAAGGTCTTTGAAGTGGACGTGTGCTGAGATCTGATTGGAAAAGACATATTCTACTCTCAGTAGCAATGAACATTGCCCATTTCAAATTCGAACACTGCCTCTTAGATTAACTACAAATCTGGAAAAAATCAGGAATCTCCAATAAAATAAATAAATACATAAATATTTTTTGTTTAAAAATAAATAGAATAACAATAATAATAATAAAATAATAATGTTTTTATTATTTAATAATGCATATTATTATTATTATTATTATTATTATTATTATTATTATTATTATTATTATTATTATTAAATAAGTTCACTTTATATTTTATCCATCCTTCTACTATGAGAAGTAGGTCTGAAAGGATGTGCAGTAAAAAGGAATAGAGGAAAAGGTCTAGAGATTGCTAATGAAGCGAGAACCCTGCTGATGTTCTCAGAACAATGGGCTCTCCCCCTCAGAGTCCAGGCCTGACAGTCAGTGTGTGGTGGTCTGATGTGGTCTGAGCTGCAGGGCCTCTGTGGTTCCTGTTTTTACACGTTTGAACTCTGATGCTGATGATAGATGGAGGTGGAGGTGGGGTAATCTCCATCTATCATTATTTTGCTCCACTATCAGCAACTGTGTTACCATTACAGTAGAAGCGTTTATGAGTGTTTCTTCATGACTGAGAACACATGTGTAATATATTCAGCCCTGCAGCCCAAATCATCATGTCCCACTGAAAACACAGTTTTTATACATATTTGCTCTTACAGCAGCAAACTAAAGGATAAACCATGCGCTAGTGAGGACCTGGGACTGCAGACCAGACAACATTACAGTTCCAAATCTATTCTTGTTGACGCCTCTTCTGTGGGATCAGATCAGACGGGCTAGCCTTCACATCAATCGGCTTACAACCCTGTTGTTGGTTCACCAGATCTCCCTGGAGAACCAGTTTTGGTAGGTACTAAACACTGCATACAGGAACCTCCAAAAAGACTTGCTGTCTTAGTGATGTTCTAATCAGCTAAGCAGCTGTATACATGCAGATCTAAGATCAGTCAGTAAAGATTGGTCTAATGTGGCCTCACTGTGTGTCTAATGACGATACTGATAATGGGTTGAGTGGAGGATTTGTATATCAGCAGATACAATCTGCAGTCATGTTTCTATTTTAGCATAAATTGAGCATGTGTGGATCCTTCACTGGTTGAGTGTTGAATTACTGTGATGTTTTCCTTTATCAGACTGAAAATACGGAATTTAATTGTGAGTCCAATTAGCATGTCCATTGTTTGAAACAAGCAAGAGGCTCTTCTCCAAATGCAAACTTGACTGGATGTCAACAAAAATGAGGAGAGACACCACTTTTCTTTAATTGCGCTATACAATACGTTATAGTTTTGGGGCGGCTCATTGGTTCCTGTTCAAACAGGAGACTAACCTCCACCCTTCAACCAAGGTTAGAGTGAGAGTATAACCTGGGAACTGAGGTGACAACCATGTGTAAAAGAAAATGACATCTTATAAATGATAGACAAAAGCATAAGGGCGAACAACAATGGGCCCCAAGCGCAGCCCTGAGGATGAACCTGACTGGACCTCAATGCAAAAAAAAAAAATGAAATAGAATGTGGGCCTGAGGGTATTGACACATTTTGAAGAATTGTCTTTTCTTTTGCTCTATTTATCTCTGTAAAGCACATAGGATGACCTCAGTGTATCATAATGTGCTACAGAAATGAGCATTGAACAAATGAACTTGACTTGGTATAAAAACATACCTAAAGCAGCCTGTATAACTGAAATAAAAGAGCCAAGACCTTTCTCTTCTGCAGAAACTCAAAAACTCTTTCCACAGCATTCACAAACAAAAGTTAAAATATCTGTAGAGTTTTTGTCCACATTGCTGAAGCTTCAGTTGGCTTCATTATCGGTAAATGCAGATCTAAGGGCTTCATGTCTACTTTTATTCATTTGAGCACAAATTTGTTTGACCATAGTACAAATGTGAAAAATTATTTGTGATAAACTTTCCCCAGTTACAAAAAAAAGTCTAACTGCATAGACCTACTTTGAAAAGCTGGTACAATTATTGTTCATGGTAAAAGTTGGTCATGAGTGATGCTAATGTGCAGTCAACTGCAGTCAGTATATCGTTGTTGCCATTATCTAAAGAGAGAAGCAGGACCACAAATCTACACCGCCACAAGCATGATGGGACCCTTCACCAGATAGTGCTGCATGGGAATGAGTGTATGTGAAGCTCATGATCCTTTCAGATCCTTCTTACTGAAACTGATTTCAAAGCTTTGGTGGCCCACCACACAGAGTCTCACCAAATCTAGGTTCAGGAGCACTGGATGCTTCCATCTCAGCACCAGGGTCTTCCACATCTCTTAGCCCATGTCGCTTCTAAATTTTAGCTTGTGCTGCATATAATGATGTCTGATGATGGGCTGTCCCAAACCTATTGTACTAAGTTTCATCATAACACTCTACAGGCTACCTGGATCAGGGGGAGTTGTTCTTCAACAATATTCCAGCAGGAAAAGGAAGTTTTCACACTGGTTTTCTGTGAAGAACCCCTTTGAATCTTTTCATCTCGGTCCAGCTCTTAGGAATGGCAATGATTCTTTTCTCCATGAAGTAAATCTGGTGCATTTATTAACCCAAAAGGCATTAGATTAAACTCGTACAATCTTCTGTCAATGAGCTTTACTTCCTGATACACAATGCAAAGTTGAACCGAAGAAAGCATGCTCTGGGGTGAAATTGTCGAGGATCTAATCGAAATCTTCCTTGCTCTTATTAACAGTAAGGCACCAGTCTTCCCCTCATCTGGAGGGGAACATACAAGTTTGCGCGTTGGCTGTTGGTTGGTTTAAAGAGGTTCTTAATGTCCTTTATGATTAAGTGATCGAGGGTAATATGGACTGGGTGGTCTGGATGGTCTTGTCATGATGATTGGATCATTATGATATCTACACAGGTTGAACCTATAAGCTCAGACCATGGAAATTCATTTCATTCAAGCAAATTTTCCCTGAACTACTATGAACTTTTTACCGGTATTCCACAGTTATATTCAGCTATGGAGCTCTGAGAGTCTAAACTGCAGTTGATTCTTGGAGTGTAGTAGGGTTATAAAGGCCACTATTATCATGTATAACTTCAAAAATATTATCATAAATCATCTTACACATTTCACAGAGTATAAAGAACTTTATTAGATTTCAGAGTACACAACATTGTAATTTTCCTTAAATTCTGTAAAATGTCCAAAGAAAATGTATAAGCGTGTGGGGATGAGAACAAAGGAACCACAGAAACACAGGTCAGATGTGGAGACTGGACAGAGCAGAACAAAGACAGACCCTGACGTCACTATTATATCTCTATGATAATAATATAAAACATAATAATGAATCAGTTTGGAACCTTGCTGATCCTGATCAGACTGCAGAAAGCCAGAAGATTTGAACCAACACATCACATTCAGTATCAGCAAGATTGTCTGGACAGAGTGAATCCAGTGAACTTCAAACAAATCAAGTGAGGAGATCAGCTCGTGCTGCTGATCTTCACTCTTCCACACTCTGAATATCTCCAGTTCTCTTCAGCGTTTCATTTTGTCAACTTTAACCTGAGAATATGTGCACAAATCAGAGCTTTCAGCTCTTTTCTTCTTCATCCGTTTCTCTCCACGGCTTGGGACATCCAGCGAAGCATAACACACATTATCCTCACCAACCTACAGTTCGTTTTTGGACAGAAGGATTTAGATTCGCTGTAGAAATGACCTACTTTACTCAAACTTTTCATTCTCTACATAATGTAAAATGTTAAACTGCTTTACCTCATTATGT
Organism: Lepidarchus adonis; assembly: GCA_037576955.1. Taxonomy (NCBI): domain Eukaryota; kingdom Metazoa; phylum Chordata; class Actinopteri; order Characiformes; family Lepidarchidae; genus Lepidarchus; species Lepidarchus adonis. Next base: position 8,457 of record JBBIGC010080488.1, read on the forward strand.
TCTCTCATCTTCATAGTCCCTCGTGGGTCTGCACCACGATCAGCTGTTGGTGAAGAACATAACATGGATCAGGAAAGGTAGAACGTTTCAACCATTTTTCATTTCAGTGCTAGAAATGTCTTTGATAAATGACAAACCAGTGTTCTTCACTATTTCACATTGGTTGGAGAAAGACAGAGAGTACTTGTAGATCTCCTGGTGCAGGTGTAGTACACACAGGTGGAGAAGAACAGTGAGGAGACAATGGCAACCACAGGACACACAGTGACCAGCAGCTTCCAGCAGACGCTACAGTCTGGGACCATAGGGGTCGAGGTGGTGGTGGGAGTGATCTGGGGTAGATCTGAATTAAATGAGAAAATGGAACTGCATTAACCTTCTACACGTTCTGTTTGTTGGTCCCACACCAGTAACTGAGATCTTACCCAGGAGCGAGAGGAACGTGGTTCTGTTTCCATAATGATGAACATCTCCACTTTTATCCTTGGATAACTTCTCCTTTACAGCACAGTAGTAAAGGCCAAGGTCAGATTCAGAGACGTTCTTCACTAGAAGATTGTATGTGTAATTAGAGTTACTCCACTCTACAGAGTAACGTGGAAGACCATCACTCATCACACCTCCTGATGATATAAGGAGAGGAGGTTGATGCTCGTGTGAGAATTTCCTTAACCAGACTATTTTAAATCCCGATGTCCAAGCACAGTCGCAGTAGATGGTCACATTGTCTCCTGGTCTGACCCTCAACTCCACCACTGTCCCAGAGATGCTGGAGACCAAAACACCTGGAAACCAAAATCAGACCCCAGATTACAGAAATATCAGACTTTAACATCATTAGACTGTGACCGTGTTCATCATTAGAGAAATACGAGCAAAAGTGTAGAAGTTTACTCACACAGAAGAGTAAAGAGAGCTGCTCTTGATCTCTCCATCTCTGAGACTGGAGCTAAGGGGCTGCTGGTGGTGAAGGTCTTTAAAGTGGACGTGTGCTGAGATCTGATTGGTCCACGTCAGTGGAAAATTTCTGTTATCGATTCCGCATCACAATGTTGTGGTACAGTTCTCACCAATGAGAGACATGCAAACCAGTCACATGTTTCCTGAGAGGTCACTTCTGCTGGGCTTTGATGTAGACGTGTGATTAACATGATTTTCCCACACGAACGTTTCTTTAACTCGGGGTGAGGAGGTTTTGGACAAAAGTAATAAAGTAAATGTGATGAACACAGAAACAGTGAATTTGTTTTTGAAATATCAATAAAAAAATCACCTGATTTCAGTTTGGTATTAGTGGAGTTTACAGGGGACTTTGAAAATGGAAATGTGGTTCTGTGGTCATTTACCCGTCCACCATGTGTAGCAGTGGGAATGAGGGGGTGAACTGTAGGATTGCGCTTCTAGGAACTGTTCCTGATAGTAAGGTCTTCACACAGAAAAGACTAATCTGATCCTAGATCTTCACTCAGTCCCAAGAACCTTCATGAACATGGGTCCAGATTTTCCACCTCCAGAACTGCACTAGTGCTCCAACTTTAGCTGTAGTGTGGTCATGGGTCATGTGACCTCCATGGCTGAACAGCTGAACCCGAGCCTAAGATCACTGTGACTACACCTTCACTGGACTTTGGAGCTGAGGAAAAGTGTTCTCTGGAGTGTGACTCACTCTTTACTATCACTCTAATGAATGAATTTGGGTTTGGTGGAAAGCAGGTGAAATCTGACTAAAGTTTGGTGGAGGGGGAATAATGGTCCAGGGCTGTGTTTAAAGGTTTATACCTGTGAAGTGTGATAGTAATTTTTACAGCTACAAGTACTGTAGTGGTTTGGAGGCAGGTTTTTTTTTTGTTCCAGCATGACTGTGAACTAGATATTTGGACTGGAGAACCTACAGTGGCCTGAACAATCACTAAAAGGACTAACTGAGGCGTCTCAGCAGATCACTCATCAGTAAGAAGAGAACATTAGTCA
>JBBIGC010080509.1:0-10426 GCA_037576955.1 Lepidarchus adonis
CCTCCAGGAACGGAGTTTGACACCCCTGGTCCAAGTACTTCATAAATGCTTGGTTTAACCAAGGAATCACCCCAGTATCTAAGAGTCTGTCTTCCTGCCCTTTTTATTCCCGCCTAAAACATACTTCTATTTTTTGGATATATCTCTCAGCCCTTCCTACCGTTCTCTATTAATCCTTGTTTAATGTATATCTGTGATGTGTCATACAATTAATCCACCGTTTCAGACAAGACAACTTTTCCAACTCTGAATAGTCTTAGAGCAGAATAATTGCACAATAATTGGAAAAACAAATCCCGACTGTATGTTATTAAAAAACCCAATGTAATTGTGAAATCTAATAAGTGTATAGAATAATTGTGATCAGGCAGTTATGTAATAATCCTCATTTTTTTGCTTTGCCGCTTGTTTGCACAAGCAAGAAAATAAACAGCAACTTTATTACGCTTGACTATGTTTAAAATGGCCGCAGGTGTTTGTTTTTTGGCTTGATTCAGAGGTTAACTCTTCATGAGAAAATCATGGTGTTGAACTGTTGATTAAGGTCAGGATGTGTGAATGGTACCAGTAACAGCAGGGCCGGGCGACTCTGGTCCTGGAGGGTCAGTGTCCAGCCCAGTTTGGTAGTTCCCCTCCTCAAGCACACCTGGTTCAACTCACCTGGTTCAACTCACCTGGTTCAACTCACCTGGTTCAACTCACCTGGTTTAGTTAATGTGTCTGAGGAGGAAATCGAGAAGGTCCTGGGTTTGATTCCAGTGGCCAGTGTCTTTTCTTTGAGAAGTTTCCTTGTTCTTCTCAGGTCTGTGTTGGTTTCTACCCACAGTCCAATCATATTTTTATTATCTTTTTATAAATGTATTCATTTATTTGTATTTTATTATCTCTTCTAGTCCCACAAGTGGGAAATTTTTCCTTTAATCCATCACATGTACACATGTCAACAGAGGCGGCTGGGGAGCAGTGACGGGGGGACGGGACCTTGCTTAGCTCAATGGTGCCCGGTCCGGGACTTAAAGTCTGGAGCTGAACTAGGAACTGTTTTCAGCTCTCAGATGATTGGTTGTGTCATTTCAAGGACAAGAACAGTATAGCGAGTCCAGTCATTTGTGGTGAAAATGCAGGTTCTTCACTTTTTAACCTGTTTCGATAGCTCGCCAACCCTCCTCAATTTAGGACCCGGACGGATAGGGGTGAGCTAAAGGGGTTTGACTGTAAAATCTATAATGATAGTTTAAAAATAAAGCAGAAAGCTCAGTAAATTCCGGTGTAACTACACATGAAAAAATGTAGGTATACTTGTGCGTTCCTTTCCACATTAAAATCTATTACATCAGCTGACTTATTGTCAAACAAAATGGTTTATTGAAAGGTAATTTTTATTAATGTGGAAATTATTTATCACTTTTTCATTGTTGCTGGAGCCAAACTGCTTTTTTTTCAGCTGTTGAAGTCAAACTAACTGGATCTTTAATGCCGTAGTGAATGTAACTTTTGCAGTTTTGTTTTAACATGAAAACAAAACTGGTATTTGTTCCACATGTGCATTCAGAAAACTTAAAAAAATGTGTTGTTTTTTTTAAACAACGCATTTAATAATGCACCTACTTACAAAAGCAAGTGTGAGTCACACACCTAAAGCCCCGCCCACCACATGGTCCACATCAGCGCTTGCCTCAGCAAAACAGCCAATCCTGCTCGAACAGGTTCCATAAGTGATCTATGCCACATGAGACAGAGCGACGTGGCAGCCAATCAGGGCATTCCTCATTGAGCCCAGGCCAGCGGGAGAGGGAGCTTTATTAGTGGGCGTGTTCTGCAAAAGGCTTGTTAAACACTGACTGTAAAACAAGGATTTTCATGCCTTTCCACATGTATTATTTAGTTTTGACATGCAGTTTCATACAAGCATACCATAATTTTTAAAACATAAGCATAAAAGTAGCTCATTTTTAAAGCTGACTTTTACTGATCAAGAATTTCAACCTTAACTGTCAGATGTATAAATAAAAAGGCCTTTTTATGCATTTTTTTCCATAGTTACATTAGTTGCATAGATTTCATGGAAAGTTACATGGCTTTAAATATTTTATTGGCACTGTAAAAATGAATTAAGAATTTGGAGCAAAACCTAAAGATTTATACGGATTAAATTAATTAAATAAAATATGAACGGATTATGCACAGGCATACAAATATAAAGCAAACTATAAAGCCAGCAATTCTATATACAGTTTCAAATACATAGGATGGGTGGTATTGGGTTCATGTACTATATACATAGTAGAAATATGAGCAACAGAGTTATTACACAGGTAATTATGTAAAAGATTGTTGCAAGGAAATGGTGGAATAACTATGAGCAGCAGTGATAAAATATGGAATGAATAGGAGTAGATTAAATCAATAATAATTATGTCTAAGTTTTTTTTTTTCCTCAAAGATATTTTCATTGAATGTTTTCCAGCAAAATATGCACAATCAACACACAAAAGAGCACCCACCCACCTGCCCCAATCACATGAGGAAAAAGAAGGGAAAAAATCCCCCATACGTTACATAAAACAGAATATTTAATTGTGAATATCAGTTGTATTAATTGTCACATCTACACCACATTCCAAATTATTACGCAAAACCAAATGTTGTAAAGAACTGAAAAATTGTCATTTGTTGAATTTACAGCATTAGAAGATCATTTACTGAAATAATAATACAAAAAAATCTCAATTAAAATAAAAACATCTTGAAAGGCCAAGTTACATATTAACATAGAATCCTTATTGTACAGCAGCTTTACAGTTCTTGCATCCATTGAACAGAGGGTTTCTGCTTGAATTTCTTTTCAGGATGTCAGAATAGCCTCCCAGAGCTGCTGTTTGGATGTGAACTGCCTCCTCCCCTCATAGATCTTCTGCTTGAGGAAGCTCCAGAGGTTCTCAATAGGATTGTGGTCAGGGGAGGATGGAGGCCACACCATGACTTTCTCTCCTTTAATGCCATTAGCAGCAAATGATGTAGAGGTTTTACTTGCGGCATGCGATGGTGCATTGTCCTGCATGTAGATCATTTTGTTATGGAGAGCACGGTTCCTCTTTTAGTACCATGGAAGAAAGTGGTCAGTCAGAAACTCCAGACTTTTCAGAGGTCATTTCACACCAACCAGCTCTCTTCCCACGATTCTGGCCCAAAACTGACGTCGCAGCCTTGTTGGGGCATGGTGGCCAAACACCAACCATCCAGGGTGGCACAGCACTCATCAGTGAACAAGACTGTGATAATGAGTCTTCATGTCGTTCTGGACCCACTGCAGATGATTCTGCGTGTGAGCTCTGGTTATGGGCTGAATGGAAGGTTTATGCAGAACCGCAAACCTCTGGAGGATCCTACACCTTGACGTTGGTGGGACTCCAGAGGCACCAGCAGCTTTAAACACATGGCATTTTAGCTGCTGCAGACATATCTGTCTGACAGAAACCGTCCTCATTTAAGCAAACCGTCCTCATCTAACAGTATGATTATCAAACTTAGGTTTTTGTGAAATATCTAAGGTTTTCATATCTTGTCAAGGCATTAAACTATTTCACGCTTTTCATGCCTTTCTTTCCCATATCATTTGAAAATAGGGATATGCTTAATAATAAGGAACTCCCTTTTTCCTTTACTTGGGCTCACCTGGGAACATTGGCTGTGAATGTTGGAGGGGTAAGAGCTGTTTACTCACTCACTTTCGTCTGCCAGTCCTAGAGATTGAACTGGAGTCGCAGTGTAGCGGAGTCGCTGCCCTGATGTCCCACATCTGAATATATAATGTGTGTGCAAGGAAGCCTGAGTTATTCACTACAAGTTTCCCCACTTTAAACGTGAGCTAAGCTGCAGTAATGTGTGAAATTGATACCGAAAGTTAATCTTACAATGTTGGTTGTCAAATATGCACCGCCTTTCATCACTATTTGAAGAATGACTTCTGAGACAAGTACATACACGCAAATTACTGTAAAGAGCAGGCAGATTACACACAAGTGTGTGTGATAAAGTTGATCAGATCTAGGTTTAGAGAGTGGCCAACTTTATAACTGGTCCTACAGTTTATTCCATGTTCCTTTGGTTTCTCTGGCATATCTGGCATAAAAAATGTTTTTAAGTAAATTTGATCTTTTGATAACACTTTAAGCCAGCAAGTAGAATTGAAATAGTATGTTTTAACTCTAATATGGAACTCTATGGAACATCTTTCCAAATAATTTGGTTATTTTTTCATGATCTAGTGTGTAGCGAGGGTGTGTAGCGAGCGCATATAGCGAGCGTGATTACTAGACAAGAAAAATGGTATGAGAAAATTAAGTGATGCTTAAAACTTCTGATTGAGATTACATCTCATTAAAGCAATGGCAGATAATAATTTTAAAGTTCATCTTAAGCTGTGTTTAAATGTGGTGTATAATTGAATTATATTATTATAAAAGCGCAAGGAGCAACATATTTGTGCGCTTTCCAAAGATTTGAGTTTTTGAATAAAGGATTAGAAATTAATGCTTTTCTTGTTTTTTGTTTGTTTGTTTGTTTTTATCAGATTCATCGATGAATCGAAAAAAATTGACAGATTAATCGATTATTAAAATAATTGTTAGTTGCAGCCCTATGCAAATATGAAGCCGTGAAAACTTTTTTTTACTGATGTGTCTCCTTTGGTTTGTCCACAGTTCCTCAGAGTGACGAAACAGTACCTGCCTCACTTGGCCCGTCTGTGTCTAATCAGCACTTTTCTGGAAGATGGCATCCGCATGTGGTTCCAGTGGAATGAACAGAGGGACTACATTGAGGCCACCTGGAGCTGCGGCTACTTCCTGGCCACATGCTTTGTGCTGCTAAACCTTATAGGACAACTGGGTGAGGGGAAATGCTCGCATGTTTATTATTGCTTATTTTTTATTAGAGGAAATGTCCACTGTCCAAAAATGAGTCCACTGACTAACTGTAGTGCCTGAGCCCTGATTTTACTCAGGCAAACACAAGGACATCCTCTGTTCAGTGTAAGTGTTTGTACACTATCGCACACTGTGCACCACAATGACTTGGGACGTCTGCATTTAACCCATCTGAACATGGAGCAGCGAGCGGGACGGTACCTTCCACACAGAAACCTCAGTGGTGCCTGGGCCAGGACTGATCCCAAGGTCATGGTCCTAAACACTAGGCCATATCTGATATTAATTATCATCACACAATTAGTTTCTGTGTTGTTAATATGATAATGTGTAGATAAGTATCAATTCATTTATTCTGCTCTGTGAGCATTCTTCGTTCTTTTTTGAGAAGGTCAAGTGCAGCATCTGTTCCTTCAGTTTAGTGTCTGATAAACATGCTCTTTATGAGCACTAGTGTTTAAATTCATTTATAATGCACTTTTCATGGACAGGCGCTGTACAACATACAAAAGTCATCCTAAAATATAAATATGCTAGAATGAGAATTGGAATAAAATAAAATGTTTTTATAAATAATTAAATAAAAAAATAAATAATTAAAAGAAAACAGAAGTGATTTAACTCTCTTCGAAACCCTGCTTAAATAAATAAGTAGCTTTTTAAAAGAGCTGACTGACTGCACGCCAGGGGAAAACCATTCCAAAGCCTTATTACAACAAAATAATCGATTTTTAGAACAGGGACACGGAAGAGGAACTTGCTCTGTCCACTCCACACATTGCCCTGGTTTGGCAGTACCTCCAGGAATGGTGCCAGTGGTGTGGTTAGTGTGTGGATGTGTAGATTAAGAGTGGAGCTATTAAAAGCTTCATGAAAAGAGACAGAAAAAATGTAGAGAAATTGTACGATCCACCAGCAATGCTGTTACGTTTCTCATATTTGCTTTGTCACTGCAAATTCTTCACACTTGGATACTGAGTCTTTCCCCGTTTTTAAAGAAGCTCTCCAGCAATGTGTGTTTACTCATGTTGACGACTTGCTGGAAGCATCATCCAATCTCTATGAAAGAAGTGGAGGAAGATGCACAGAGATCCAGCATCACAAAATAATCCACACTGTTCCGTCAATGTTCTAAAAGCCAAACCCAGACTTTAGATTTAAATGTGGCTGGGGGCGTTTCAGCCAAGTCTCCTGCACTCAGTCAAGCAGCGCCACCCAGAGGAGAGAAGTAGAGACGCTGGTGAGTCAAATTGGTGGCAAACGTTTATTCATTTAAATATGTATATAAATATCGTGTGAGCAAGGACGACGTCCACCCCTACTGTGTAGTACAACAAAAGCAGAACAAAATTAAAATTTTATTCATTACTGATAGATACTGACCTACTTTTGTCCTTTTATTTGTAGCTGTTGACTCTCTTTTACTTGTCAGTTAAGGGGCTTTGATGAAATGAGCCAAAAGAATGAAATATTATGTGACATATCTAGAAAGGACGCCTATCAGTTAGGGACAATGCTATTTGATAATCACACTCTCGATCACAAGTTCTCACACTCCTCTCCACTGCTGCAAACCCTCGACTGGCTACCTGTGGCACCTGCAACAGATTTAAAGTTTTATTGCTTACCTACATAACCAAAATCGTTATACCTGTGCCTCCTGCAGTGATCAATCCATATAAACTACATAATTTCTTCAATAACTACAAACTAACAATATACTAAAAAAATGATGTAAGGACCAGCTGGAGTTAGGATCTCACTGGACCAGCAGCTTTTAACTGAAGACCAGGTTTACAGGTGTGGAGGACAGGATTTCTCGGTATCTGGATAAGCGCATCTGCCAAATGCTTTAAATGTGTGTGAATGCTCACTATGTGCTCATGTGCTGGTTTGGCAAAACAAGTTCTATAAATAGAGAGTAAGACAAGACAGTAATGACTATTCAAACATTTGTTTTTGAAAGTTGATCATCGCATGCCCTTACTGCCTTCATTCACTTACTCCTTACACCTGCCTCCTCCTGAGGAGGATATGATCAAAATGGCGTCAAAACGTAAGGAACTTTTCGCAATATGAATGGGATTTATTTACTGGTAACTTCATAATAACTGTGAAATCTAAAAATCTAAAAAAAAGTTTTTTGTTTTTAAACTAACATTGTTTCTATTCTGTGCAAAACTGCAATGGAAACCCACCTACTGACTCTCAGAGAGATCAGTTCGTCCACCCATGACAGTCAGTCTGCAAGTGTGACGAGAGAGCTTAGGACACAGGCAGCATTATAATATAATATAATATATAATATAACCAACTTAAACCTTCCTGTTTTTTTGACCATATCATATAATTGTTGATGTTTGTGCTTCTCTTACAGGCGGCTGTGTCCTTGTTCTCAGTAGAAATTTCGTACAGTATGCTTGCTTTGGATTATTTGCCATTATTGCCCTACAGGTAATGAAATTACTTTGTATTTTGAATAATAACTGAATATATAATGAGCTTGCATTTCACACAGTGTGTGTATGTCTGCATAGGTTATACATAGGGCTGCACAAGGCTTTCTTGTTGTAGGATGATGTATGTAAATGTCACAGTGTCACCTCACAAAAGTAGGAGTTGAAAACGGCTGTTCCCTTTGACTGACTGCATGGATGGTGGTGCGAACATAAAATTTGTTAAAGAAATACTACACACTTCAAGTCTTTTTAATCACAGAAAAGTGAAAATACATTATCACAATACAGTTCAGTGTAATTGTAATACAGGGATTCTCGAGTTATGTCGGGGTTCCGTTCCTCCGAACGTGACCTAACATCATGCCTGTACTGATGTGTGGTTTATGTAGTGTCTGGTGTGGGAAAACAGGTGGGTAATGCGGTTGGAAAAGAATTGGAAAGAGTTGCATTCTGGGAGTTGTAGTTTGTTATAGATGAGAGCGCAGGTAAAATAAACGCACAGATCACACCCACAGCATTAATGAAGTGAAACGGTTCCTGATCTTTACTGTAGAGTCTGATTTACACTTGGGAACCATAATGAAGTTTCCAAACAAGCAACACACATGAACGAGAACACAGTCTCCGCTCACCAACTAGTTCCCACATCAACTTTGTTTTTGTGTCGCAAATGCCATGTAAAAGAAAGAAAAACGCAGCTAGTGACGTAACCATGATGACTATGAGAACTAATCGTTTGTCTATATTGTGCAGCCCTAATATATGGACCGTGTGTGTGGTTGTTGGACATGCATTGTGAGAAGATTCAAGTCTTTTGATTAAAGAAACACAACATGAACCATTTTATATATTGAAAATCTCAATGTGGGTGTATAGCTGCATGATCTGGTATGATGTCTCTCTTGTGCAGCCTAGTTGGAACAGGTTCAGTAAATCTGATGCGACATTATTATACCCGTTTTCTTCCAGACTGTTGCCTACAGTATCCTGTGGGACCTAAAGTTTTTGATGAGGTAAGTAGTACTAAGTAGCTCAGTAAAAGACATTGTACTACAGCATATTAATTATTGATGGCTTATCAGCAGTGTTTTAACTGTTTAACAACACAAGCTAATGTCTGCCAGCAGATACCAGAAAATAAATACACATTCTTTATAAAGAACAAACTAGTATCATTTTCATGTGTACAGTCATTTGCCCATTGGTGCATGTGACTACCTGGGTCAGGGTTCGGCAACCTTTACTATCAAAAGAGCCATTTTTTCTCCTCTTCAACTAAAGTCAGAAAAGTCAAAAGACATTACACAGCGTATACATTTTTTTATTTCACCCGTTACAACAACTGAATGAGGCAAACAAAATTGCAGTGTGCATGTGTAGGCCTTCCTGTATGTGTGTAAAATTAAATTAAAACGTAGCCCAAAAGGCTTTACCTTTTGTTTGTCGCCATTTAAATGGTGCTGTCCTCGACGGTTTATGCAGAAAGAGGCATTTAATTTTTGGAATAAGTCCTGTTGAGAATAGATGCTCTGATATTTTAATGAACAGCACTGAAAACCCATTTTGAAAGGAACGTTTACGCGTTACCATAGCGACCAGAGCACGTTAGGGTGCGTTACTCTAAATGTTGCCGCATTTCGCATTTCACTTTATTTACTGCTAATAAAGTTACATAATTACACAATGTTAAAGTATCACCTCAAACTCCAAGATAACTAACAAAATAAACAAAAAAAAAAAAAAAAAAGTTTAATTAATAAATAACAGGTTTTTTGTCAAGGCCAAACAGAGCCACAGCAAGGTGACTGAAGAGCCCATGCGGTTCCTGACCTGGGGTTATGGTTTGTACTGGTGTGGGTTCATACGTTTAGCATTATTCTGCTGTATCAGATCAAGGTAAAACACGTTTTGCTGATGTATTCTAGGCGCAGTGACATAGCTGTGTGCTCTTTGTAGAAACCTGGCTCTGGGAGGTGGTCTGCTGCTGCTGCTGGCGGAGTCCCGTTCAGAAGGGAAGAGCATGTTCGCCGGTGTCCCGTCCATGGGCGAGAGCTCTCCTAAGCAGTACATGCAGCTGGGCGGCCGCGTACTACTGGTTCTTATGTTTATGACCCTGCTGCACTTCGACTCCAGCTTCTTTTCGGTGAGGACCCTCACATGCTGCCTCCCTCAAGACATTTACGCTTACATTTTTTATTTATTCATTTGGCCAAAGCAACTTCCAGGTACAGGAACAATCGAGCGTAAATTCAGACGTAACAGCACTAATGTGAGAGTTACAAGGAGTTCAATGCATTCCTCTAAGTCAGTGCAGATGATAAGAGCTACAACATTACTCTCTGAAAGAGAAACACATCTACATCATCATTAAGTGCTTATGAGTATGTGCTATAGTATTAATAGCATGGTCTATTAATATCTAGTAGTGCTAAAAGAGTCCAGGACATTCTTCTTTGTTTTCTTGGTTTTCAATGATGTAAATGAAAAGAATGAGATGGAAAAATCAGCGGTTTTGCATGCTATAGTCAGTAAAAAATAAACATCAAAATCTGATCTTGATATGCAACTGGTTTTCCATGATTTGAAGCTTCTTTCTTGGCATAATTGGGCAGTTTTGTTGCAGCCTTTGAGAAAATGCAAACCAATGGGACAGTACATACCATATACGTGGGATTTGTTTACTGGTTACTTGAAGTCAATGTATGAATGTATGAACAAAAAAAACTGTAGCTCAAGAAACCACATCCAATGCTGTTTTTTCTTAATGGTTGTGTGAAAAAAAGGATTCTACTAATGGCATTGAAATCTGTTTCTTTGGAAAATGTGTGTACCGTATATTTTCCAATAGTAGCCGTTTATTAAAAAAAATTATTGGGTCGTCCCGGCATTTAATATAGAAAGGTGTTTGTTAGAGATGGGGTGTTATTCTCCTCACAGACGGAACGGTGATGGGATTTACAGTCACAAAATGTCCTGCAGCTTCTTCACATTTATTTTGACAGAAGATAAAACATCACAACTAAAATCATCCCTCTGTCT
>JBBIGC010080520.1:0-10426 GCA_037576955.1 Lepidarchus adonis
AATAATAATAATAATAATAATAATAATAATAATAATAATAATAATAATAATAATAATAATAAATAATAATAATAATTTAAAAAATAATAATAATAGTTGCACAGTGGTGCAATAGTTAGCACTGTCACCTCGCAGCAACCCAAGAACCCAAGAATGTTTTAAATAAGGAAAATAATACATAGAACATGGTTTCCGAGACCCAGATAAAACGATTATACTACCTTTAAACCAATACTGGGAAACGACCACCAGAACAAAGAATAATGTACCGTAAACAGGAAGACCTTAAGTTGAGATTTATAGGATGGCATAGAAGTCATGTTCCAGATTTTGGGAGCTGTTGCTATCATTAATGAAAGAATAATGAGAGGAGATGATGCTAATTGAACCCAGCTAGCTTTTAGGCATGGTAGGCAAGTGCACACTTGTGGGTGCAGTAATCTGCCAAAAATTCTTTTTGAAATGTTGCATCAAAGCAGAATACTTGATTTGAAACAAAGCTACAGAGCTACAGGGCTCTTTTGATCAGCCACATGGTGTAAACTACAAACTACTTACCGAGTTTTAAAAATATCCATGCTAATATTATAACAGGGTTGTTGTAATGGCTCATTATCACATCCGACGCAACAGTGTGTGTGGTATTCAGAGCATGACTCAGCGGTACACACAGACAGGAGTGGCAGCGCTGGCCATTTGATGGTTTTACGTGCCAGCTGGAGCATCACTGCAGGGCAGTGGCACACACCCAGCCTACCCTGTGACAGCATGGCCCACTGCCGGCCACCACAGAGCTGCCAGCCTAACCTGGCATTAACCTTGCTACTCACCCCCCTGCACATGCCACTACATTCTGTCTGTCAGCCCCTCAGACCCACATTTTCTTCCTGCATACTTCTAAAGAAGCTTTTGGGGCTTCTTCTACATTTGTAATAATATGGTAGACATATTCAGCTAATGATATTCAATCTTTTAAAAAACAACAACTATGAACTAAAAACCTCATTTGCAAACTTGCTTCAAAATATAATTTTTTATATCGGAACACAAAGCTTGAATATTGCTTTGCCATGATAGAAGTTTTACAAATCCGTGCTGCTTTTGATATGCACCACTTGTAAAGCTCACCTAAGCAGCATGTTACAGGGTTTGCTCACATGGCGATATGTCTAGAGGAGTAGCCTCCAAATCAACTTTTAAAATCCCTGTCTTTAAAATATGTATGCACAGACTTATGATGTTGGCATGTTTGTTTGCTAAAGCAGGTCCAATAAAGTGTATGGAGGGTACACTTTTTTGTAAGGATTTGGTTGTGGAAGTAAGCACAAGGGCGTGTGGTAAAATAAGGTTTCCAACAAGGAAATCTACCAAGGATCATCACAGGGATCTACTATAGAAAGACATAACAGATAACAGTTTGGCAAGGACTGGGCCAAACACAAGCGAAAAAATACAAGATAACACACACCTGGGTATAGGAGACAAGTGCAGAAGTTAACAAAGGGCTAGGCTAAGGGGCTAAAAAAGAGCTAATATTCTTAAGTGGGTACCTGAGGGGTGAAAATATTGCTTATTAATACTCAGATAAGCATTGCTGTACCTTTTTAAGTGAGATGTTTGATTCATCAAACCTGACATGCCTCCATGGTTGTAGATTATGCATTTTGGCAATCAGATGATTTAAAGCACTCCCACACATTTCTCGTTTTGCTTCATCGGCTTTGTGGGAAGCGATTGGGAAGCAGTTGTTTTCCTCGCTGATGCAAGATGATCAGAATGCCTGGAATAAATTCATGATATGCTCAAGTAAACATGCTATAATTTATTTAAACATTTTCTGTATAATAACAATAACTGTTTTTTTAAGCGTTTGCTGATGAAATGCGTTGTATTTCATGCTACAATGTTTGTGACTTGAAAAAGACAAAGCTTCTGAATACTAAACAGGGAAATGAACACCAGCATCACAAATGAGTACTTGAGGAATTTAGTTGGGCAGTCCCTAGGTTCTTGTTGTCTAGCACTCAACCACCGATTTTTTCATGAATAGCCGTGATCGATAGGTTAGACCTTCGTGTGCTGTAGAGGCAGAAGAAGCAGTATGTGTGCAGCATGGTTTTCATTGCTGTTGTATGTGCAGTGAGGAGAATTTTATGGTGTGAGACAGAGATCTGCTTTAGAGAGCATTCAAAAGACATTGGGAGAAGTCGTGAGACAGGCCCTGATGTACCAACTGTTCAGACCAACTGTTCGTGTACAGTATATATGGCGGTATCACATACAAAGCTCCTGCAGACAGACCCAAGATTTTCTACAGCCTCTTCTCTGTTTGTTTAGAGGATTTTAAGGGATAATATACACACAGAGGCAGAATACTGTCCTCATGCAATGGCCTTAACACCAGTGGCCTAGGCTATATACCAGAGATACTTTTCTATGTGGACAGGAGACACTAAGACATTGGCAAGTTGCGCTGTAGGCAGTCTGAGCTCACTGGGAGCCATTAACACCCAAAGCAAACAACCTGAAGGTTGTTCCTGATGTGTGGCTCATTAAGCTTAGACTTGCTCTGAAGTACAGAGAGGGTGAAACTCTAGATTTAAGGCCGTAGTGTCTCAAAGCACTTAAAAATTTGCTGTATGGGACTTGCCATAGGCTTCCTTCCTCTGACTCTGTGACAGGCTCTGAAGCTCCCTCTCTACTACAGCAGGACATGATTCAGCACTTTCTACGACACTCATTACAAGATGCTCACTTTCTCTTGCTCTCTCACTTGCTTTATTCTACTTCTTTGCTCTCATTTCTCATATCCTTACACTGTTTCGTTCTCCTTCTTTCTGGAATATATTCTCAGATTTGACAATTGGGCAATGCGTCTAGATACAGTGAGGCAAAAAAGCATTTGGCAGCCACAGATTCTGCAAGTTGTCTCACTTAAAAAGATGAGTCTGTAGTCTTCATCATAGGTTCACTTCAACTGTGAGAGACAAAATGTAAAAAAAAATAATAATAATCTAGAAATTCACATTGTATAATTTTGAAAGAATGTTTTTGCATAATTGTGCAGAAAGTATTTGGTCAATAACAAAAGTTCAATACCTTCAATACCTCAATACATTGTAAAGTAACCTTGGTTGGTCAAATGTTTTCTGCAGGTCCTCAACAGGTTTGCACACACTGTAGCTGGTATTTTGGCCCATTCTTCCATGCAGATCTTCTCAGGAGCTGTGAAGTTTTGGGGCGTTGCTGGGCAACATGGACTTTCAACTACCTCCACAGATTCTCTATTGGATTGGGGACTGGCTAGGCCTCCAGAACCTTGAAATGCTTTTTACGTAGCCACCCCTTCGTTGCCAGGGCAGTGTGTTTGGGATAATTGTCATGATGGAAGATGCTCTCACTGATGGAAGGAGGTTTTTGCCCAAAATCTCATGATACATGGCGCCATTCATCCTTTCCTTAATACGGATCAGTCGTTCTGTCCCCTTTGCAGAAAAGCAGCCCTAATGCATAATATTTCCACCCCTATGCTTCACAGTGGGTATGATGATCTTGGGATCCAGCTCAGCATTCTTCCCCCTCCAACACAGCAAGAGTTCCATTTTGATCTCATCTGACCACATGACATTCTCCCAATCCTCTAGATTATCCAGATGGTCTCTGGCAAACTTTAGACAGGCCTGGACATGGCTTAGTGACGACGTAGTGTGTTACCAATAGTAACCTTTGTAATCGTGGTCCCAGCTATCTTCAGGCCATTGTCCAGTTCCCCAGTGTAGTTCTGGGCTATTTCCTCACAGTTCTCAAGATCATTTGTACCCACGAGGTGAGATCTTGCATGGACTCCCAGGTCAAGGGAGATTGTCAGTGATCTTGTATTTAATCAATTTTCTAATAATTACTCCAACAGTTGATCTCACCAAGCTGCTTGCCTATTGTAGATTGGCTCAGCCCAGGCTTGTGCAAGTGTACAATCCTCTCCCTTGTCTCGGCCATGGTGGAGGTTGGAGTTTGACTGTTTGAAGGTGTGGACAAGTGTCTTTTATACAGATAACAAGTTCAAACAGGTGCCATTAATACAGGTAACAAGTGGAGGATAAAAGAGCTTCTTAAAGAAGAAGTAACAGGTCTGTGAGAGCCAGAATTATTGCTTGGTTGTAGGTACAAAATACTTATTTTCTGCACCATTATACAAATCAATTCTTTAAAAATCACACAATGTGATTTCCTGGATTTTTTTTACAATCTGTTTTCACAGTTGAAGTGAACCTATGAAGAACATTACAGACTCTCATCTTGGGACAACTTGCAAAATTGGTGGATGCCAAATGCTTTTTTACCCAACTTTAAATGTGATGACTGACAAGTAACCCAACTCTCACCCATGACCGGCAGTGATCATGTACATTGTAGAAGAGAACTGATAGCTAGCTAGGCCTGATGTAATTGTAAGCAACTTGCGAGACAAATTTAAATTGTATTTACATGTAGCATTTTATTTTCTTTCACTGTTGCTGATTAGGAATGGACTTAAATCATGCATATGTCCAAATTAAATGCTATCACCTATCAGGGAGGGACTCTGTGCTAGCTGGGGGTTTTCACTTAAGAGTGGGGATGGTGAGAGTGAGAGATAAAGCTTGGCATTATTGGTTGATATTATTGTTACTGACCAGCTGTAACTTAGAGTCAAAAAAGTTATGGGAAAGCACCAATTTGTCTTTTAAATGATATTAATACTTTAATATGACCAGGTACATTAACTACTGAGAAAAAAAGGTCAAATTGGTTTTAAGTGAAGTGAAAGTGACAATCTGTCACAGTGAACACACCTCATTACACAAAGTGCACAATGAAACGTGACCTCTACATTTAACCCATCCACACGTGAAGCAGCAGGCAGATGCCAACAGCGCCCAGGGAGCAGTGTAATGGGATGATTCCTTGCTCAGGGGTGCCTCAGTGGTGCCACAGCCAGGACTTGATCCTGCAACCCTTCAATGGCACAAGGGCAAGAGCGTAACCAATAGGCTGGTGGGGCTGTAAAATAATACCTTGTTACAGAGCATTAATAAACACTGACATTTCCCACTTTTTCTGTTGCCAGTTCTCAAGCTGAAATACAGGAACTCACAAGGGTCACGTTGGTGGTGATATTAACAAAAATGCAGGGAAATAATATGGTAATAAGGTTGAAAGTGAATGTGATTATGAGACTAAATATTGCCCAACCCTCATGTAATCCTTCTGAACTAGGAGCATAGTGTCCTTCAAGCTGCATAGTTTGCCTTTCCCTTACTCAATACAATGGAAATTGTTTCATTGAAGATCCTGCAATAATGTTGTCTTGATGTGTGGACCCTAGGCTAGCTGCAGTCCCCTCTCCAGGAAAGTCCAGCCTTCTTCTCGGAATCCAAATTATTAAGTGGATCAAATGGTCAGATTTATCTGGGCTGCTGGCATGCTTTCTGGTAAGCCAGTATCTGCATTTAGCTCATACAAGTACAGCGGTGCAGGATGGGAGGGGTGGCTCCTTCTGATCCAGCATTGGTTGATGGGTCTCCTGGCTCTTTTCTTTTCTCTTTTTTTTGTTTATGGATGAGTGCTTCTGGTCTGCACTCATTAGTGCCATTATAGGAATCCTTTTCATTGCTGTATTAGGCACCAGTGCCTGCTGTGTGTGTGCGGAGCTTCACTCTGGCTCAGTCAGAGGAGATGAGAGACGAGGACCGTTCACCCCCACAGGACCCTCAGAGACCATCTTCTGTGCTAAACATGCAGCTGCCAGTCAAGTGTGCCACACAAGTGCGTGTCCACTAGCTGGAAAGATTCTCGTCATTCTCACTCGTGTTTCTATCCACAGTACTGCACTCGATAGTAATTTCAGAAGCAGAAGCTATTTTTAGACATTGGTCTCCTCTCTTCTCGTGTCTCTCTATCTTTTTTACTGTTGGGGGGCTCCTTGTGACCCCTAGCAGTGTTGGGCCTGAACACACTCTCTTTCTGTCCCTCTCTTTGTCTATCTGTCTGTCTCTCCATCTCTTTCTCTGTCCCTCCCTCTGCCTTCTCCCTCGCACCCTCCCTCTTCCCATTCACATGCATTAGAAAAGGACAAAGGCCAGCCTCAGCTTTACTCTGGCCTGTCATAGCACACTCTCTCTCTTTCACTCTTCATTCTTTTCTTTCTCCTCCCTCTTACACTCCAGAGCACACATTTTAAGACACACGCATGCGCGCACACAATACTTTTCTTTTGTACATACAATACCTATCAAAAAATCTATTTACTTGAACTTAATGAAATAAAATATAATTCAGTTTTTTTTTTTTTTTTTTGCTTTCTTTAAGTCAAAGGAGATTTTCAGTCTGAAACAGTTTATTAAAAACAGTCTGTCATTGAAGTAGGGTAAGAAACATGAGGACACAAAAGAAAAAGAAACTAGAGCCAAGCCTTTTTATGTGATTTCACAGCAGCCATATTTTCAAATTGTTGGTACTTTGTAGAGTTCCATCGTGATGTTTCTTCTATCATTTGATTTGTTTGGGGTGGGGGGCAGTGGCCTTTTAGTTTAAATTACAGTACATTTCAAGTGAAACATGTACACTTGTAATATTAATCAAAATCAGTTCTTTAGTTAGAAATGTTGTGTCATTATGGAAACGGCATCCTTAAAGAACAGTGATTAAGTGCTGACCACACAGTGACCCTCAGCAGGCTTAAAGCTCTGTTCTGACATCAAAACTTTCTATAAAGAAAGGAGTTTGAAGACATTTGCAAAAAAATCCAATTTGCACACTTTTCTACTTACCCAAGATAATGGATCAGCCAAGACATGTTTGGTAGCACTAGACCCATTAGGATAAAGCTGGCAACAGTAGAAGTTAATACTCCCCTAAATCTTTCTCTGAAGTCTCTTAATTTCTATCCACCTTCTTAAACATACTTTTTAAGATTCAAGATGTTTATCACATGCCCAGTTATACACGTATAACATGCAGTGAAATGCATCCTGATCCACTCCAGACTGTGCAAAAATAAAATATTAAAGAATATTAGGCTAAATACTTAACACTAAGCTAAAACTTAACTTAAAACTTAAAACCTTAAACTTAAGAACTAAAATTTAACTAGGTTCACACATACATAAGAAAAGTAAATAAATTAAAGCAGCTATAATGAGAACCAGAGGTGCAAACATCAGGAAGTGGATAATACTGCTGCCAGATCAGCAGCGCAGATAGAAAATTACATTAATTAATTAATTTATACTTTAGCTCTGTTTTGGCTTGTCTAATTTAATTTGTATTATTCAATTTTAAACTCCTACTTATGTTTATACAGTTTACTGTAGCTTTTATAACGGTGGTGCAGAGTTATGGTTTACTAGGGCACTGTGTAACTTACTGTTAGTTATTTATATTTTATTTAACCCTTTTTTTTCAGATAAAGCATTAAGAAAAAATTCACATTTACAATGACAGTCTGGAAAATTATATATATAAAAAAAAAACCCTAACAGCAACAGGCAGCAATTTTAGGCAGTGTCAGGTCTGGAAAGGATTGACCTTAAATTGGAATTTCTGTATTTATGATGGTTTTGCCACAGAAAACTGGGGTTATTGCTGAGGTGGAAGTAGTTTAGGGAAGGTTTGGTAATGTTTTTGGATAAGTATTGACTTCTAGTTTATGTTATTATTATATCATGTGATCCCAGATTTATAATTTTCTACCACAGAAACACCAATCATATTATCATTTTACCAGTTCTTACTAGCATTGCACAATTTCTATTGCACTAGCATCACTCTATGCACCATCTATAGTGTACATACATGTTTATGCTCCATATATAGAAACCCTGTTTCTTAGGCTCTAGCCTTATAATGTACAGTGTACATTGTTCTTAGTGTAGTTTGTACTTATATGTATAGTATTGTATAGTGTGTAATTTAATGGATGCAACTGGCCTTTGTTTGGTACATAAATTACCCTCAGGATCAATAAAGTATCTGTCTGTCTGTCTTACTAAATGACAACCAATATACTGCACATATCTGTTATGCAGTTATCTGCATTGAGATTTGATCACCACTTCAGATATTAGACATTTTAGATGCTAAATTAATTATAACTTCATTCTCAGTGTTATACAGCTTATGCCGATATTTTACAATCATCTCCAGCTTTGTTTCTATTTTGCAACTTTCTACAAATTACAAACTGCTTTACTTAAATGAAAACAGTAATTCTTTGAAAACATTTGAATGGTGTGTGTGGGTAGAGATGATGAGGTTTTGTTATAACAGATTTTATACTCATTTTATGGCATTATATATAAATAATTAAGAGTTTACGAGCCATATGGGTAAGAGAGTTTTGTGTGTTTTACTTTGCTGTAGTTGTAATGTAGTTTGTCTTCATAATAATTTTTGAAACATTTGGGTCAGTGGCTACCATTTTTCATCGAGTGCTGGTGTTCTCATTAAGCTTAACGTTTAGTGAAATTGCCCCATAGCTCACCTCCATTCATCCAAGGGGCCGCTGTCTGGATTTCACTGCAGAATTGCTGATTAATGGCTGGAGTTCGGAAAGGATGTACTGTAGCCCTATTAACATGTGGTGTTTTGTTTTCTGCTGTGATTTGTCACCCCTGTGCAATCATGGACCACCTTGCAGCCTGAATCCTTACACACACGCTCTTGGGAACGAAATCAATGATTTAGCAGCTGCAGCATGGGTGAAGGGACAATGAGCAAGCATTTAACCTTCTGATAGGATAGATGTGTTTATTGTACACAATCATAGTCCTGCATTGACCAGTAGTGTGAGCCTCCTCAAGCCTCCATTTCCTCCTAATCTATAATCATCATTACCACTGTTTGGAGGCTCCATTGCCCTTCATTGATCTGTGTGAGGTCATGGTTCAAAAGCACTATGTATAAAAATAGTTTTAAGAGCCATTCATATAGATAAACAATTTTGTGGAATATGAATAAACTCTCTGTGTATTAAGGGTGTGATATGTGACTGGTTAGGAAGATAATCAGAAATACTCTTGACCTTACCTGGGATTGGGCACAAGCAGCAATTTGACTTGGGAAACAATGAACCTTCAGTTTATTATACTGTTTAATTAGACTTGAAGTGTTAAAACAGAACATAAATTGAATGTAAATGTTATTAGTCTTATAACCATAAAATTATTTGTGTAATTATGTAGCATAAATATTATTAAATACTATTATTACATATAATACTATGTGAATACAGATACATCTAATAAACATTACACTAGCATGAAAAAGTTCAATATTTCTTGAAATTCCTTTCAGAAAGTGAAAGTCATGTTATACAGTATAGATTCATTATACATAGAGTGAAATATGTCAAACCTTTATTTCTTGGAATTTCAATGATTATGGCTCTCAGATAATAAAACACAAAATTCTTAGAAAATTAGAATATCACATAAGATCAATAAAAAAGGAAATTTTAAAAAGAAATATTAGGCTTCTGAAAGTATGTTAATTGCTATGCACTCAATACTTGATTGTGCCTCCTTTTGCATGAATTACTGCATCAATGCATCATGTCATGTCAAGTCAAGTAAATGTTATTTGTATAGCACTTTATACAACTGACGTTGTCACAAAGCAGCTTTACCAAATTTACAGAATCCGGGTCCGAGCCTCCAATAAACAAGCCAAAGGTGATAGAGGCAAAGAAAAACTCCCTAAATTGTAGGAAGAAACCTTGAAAGGAACCATTGCTCAGAAGTGAAACTCATCCTCCTCTGGTCATCAAATTAACAAATAAGACAGAACTAATAGAAGCAATGAGTCCAATATGAAGAGACATGGAGTCATGGATGTGATCAGCCTGTTGCTCTGCTGAGGTGTAATGGAAGCCCAGGTTGCTTTGATCTCAGCCTTCAGGTCATCTGCATTGTTGGGTCTGGTGTCTCTCATATTCGTCTTGACAATACTCCATAGATTCTCCATGGGGTTCAGGTCAGGTTACTTTGCTGGCCAATCAAGCACAGTAACACCCTGGTCGTTGAACCAGCTTTTGGTTCCTTTAGCAGTGTGGGCAGGTGCTCAGTCCTGCTAGAAGATGAAATCAGCATCTCCATAAAGCTTGTCAGCAGAAGGAAGCATGACGTGCTCTAAGATTTCCTGATAGATGCTGCATTGACTGTGGACTTCAGAAAATACAGTGACCAACAGCATTAGATGACATTGCCCCAAATCATCACTGACTGGAAACTGTTGTTCTTTTGGGAGTCCTGCCATTGCCTCTGCGGTAGCGGCTGGTATCCCACGTTTTTTTGGGTTTCCTTTCCCCGCCTCTATTCCGGCGCTACTCCCCCCGGTAGAGGTGGGGTTTCTATTTTGGTTTCTCTCCCGCCTCTATTCCGGCGCTATT
>JBBIGC010080551.1:0-24880 GCA_037576955.1 Lepidarchus adonis
GAGAGAGAGAGAGAGAGAGAGAGAGAGAGAGAGAGAGAGAGAGAGAGAGAGAGAGAGTGAGAGAGAAAGCAAGATGTGTGAAGAACTCTTCACTTTGCTGCTCTCAACACTCAGTGTACAGCACACAAACAGCCCGGAGCCTCTTCACAACATCTTCACTAGCCAAACACACCCACAGACTTGCCAGCTTGGCATCAGCCTTCATCTTTAGGGGAGTTTTTTTTCAGAGCAAGTCTGGCATTTGCTTTCAGCAAATAATAAAATCACGCAGCAAATAATTTCAGTAAAAGTTAGAGAAAAGCTAATGCCATCTCTCATTTTAAAAAAATTGCATCAGAACTGGACGTCATTGTGAAAGTTCTGCTCAATGGTATCCCTTGCTTGGCCTTGGAAAGCAACATTTTAAGCAATAGAGCATATGCATTGATGGAAACTCTGTAGCAAAGATTGCAAGTGCAACCCATCCTCCTCTGGTCGACACTGGATAATAGTTAGTGAACAGTTGAGTTGTGATAATTGTTTATGAGTTCCATTGATTGAGGTGTAGGCATCGGATGAACATGTGGTGATGGTCAGTGGAGGCCAGCTAGACCAAGATGGAGATGGATATACTGGAGTTAACAACATGGGCTGGAAGCTTTGGTGATGGAGAAGCACCACAGTCCCTAGTGTGCAGGTGGGCCGTGATGAGGGTCAGGAAGGCAGGATACATAGGTGGTAGCTCTCCTCGGTGATGAGAGTAAAAAGAAAGAACAGAGTTAGCGTTTGTTTGGTGTAGGTATATGACTAAAGGACAAGCATTGAGTGAAAAGCAGGACTATGAATAAGACTCCGGCGAACTTCACTATAGCAGCCGAATTAGAAGGGACAGAGTCGGGGGTCATGTTCATGAGAACGTCCCAAGACCCCCCCCCCCCACTCCACCATCATCAAACTTGAGAGAACGTGTGAGAGTGATGGGGCGACAGCACCAGCATCGCAGTTCACTCCAATTCTGTCCATGACATCCCAACTCTGTGACCTCAATCTATCAGGAATTTTATTTTAATCACCAAACATTTGGCTGAACAGGTACATTTTTTGCATAGACTTGAGAACAGACACCGTGTCTGAGCCCCAAACTTTGACTGGAAGATTATTCCAGAGCTGGAGGGCTACGAATGAAAAGGCTCTTCCTTCTGCTGTAGCTTTTTTAATTCCGGGAACCACTAAATATCCAGCACCTAGTGATCTAAGAGGACATGAAGGTTCATAAACAGAGATACATTCTCTGGGTTTTTGGGGTCGAGGCCGTGTAAGGCTTTATAAGTTAGTAGTAAGATTTTAAAATTGATACAGAATTTAGCTTGAAGCCAGTGTAATTTGGACAGGTTTGTACTGATTTGGTCGAATTTTAGGGTTAGCACCGAATGCAGCAATAACTGTCTTCAGAAATCAGAGGTTTTTATTGGAACCGGGCGTCAATAATAGATGGGCTGTTATTAGAAGATATACAGTATACAATTAGTAAGGCAAGGTAGGTCATCAGTCGGTAAGAACACAACACTTTATACTTTTGGACACGATTGTACTGATTTGGTTGAATTTCCTAGTTCTAGTGAGGACCTGAGCTGCTGCATTTTGAACTAATTGTAGTTTGTTTAGAGTTGTTATGGAACATCATGATAGCAGGGCATTGCAATAATCTAGTCTTCAGGTTATAAAAGCATAAACTAGTTTTTCTGCAACATATATAGTGATATAGCGCGTTTCTTAGTTTAGCAATAACGAATTCGAAAATGGAGAAAGGCTGTTCGAGTGACATTATTTACCTGTGAGTGAAATGACAGTCTATAGCGACACCAAGGTTTCTGACGGCGGAGACAGGCGATGCAAAAGAATCAGCCAAGTTTAACATTAGGTCTGTCAGTTCTAGCAGCTTTTGGTCCTAAAAGAAAAACTTCAGTTTTTCCAGCGTTTAACTTAAGAAAATTTAGAGACATCCAGACTTTTATATCAAGTACACAATCCTCTAGTTTGCTTTAGTGAAAACTAATTCTGTGTTTGCGAATAACTGTTTACAATGGGAGCATGTATAATGAGAATAATAGGGGTCCCAGGACCGACCCTTGTGGCACACAATACTTTACTTTTGTATGAACAGATGACCGTTTACACTCACAAATTGGTAGCAGTCGGTCAGATATGATTTAAACCAAGACAAGACTGTTCCAGTAATCACAACCATGTTCTCTAATCTATTCAATAAGATGGAGTGGTCTATCGTATCACATGCAGCACTGAGGTCTAGTAGGACCAGTAATGATATATTGCCTTTGTTGGTGGACAGTAGAAGGTCATTTAATATCTTTATTAGAGCCATTTCAGTACTGTGAATTTTGTGGTGATTTTTGTGGAGGTATGAGCATGTCTGTTGAGAAACGACTTTTTCTAGAATCTTGGATAAAAAAGGCAGATTGGAGATTGGTCCATAGTTTGCTAGGTTACATGGGTCGAGTTTTCTTTATGAGTGGCTTCATGATTGCTAATTTAAAGGCGTTTATAAGGTTATATGTGTAGGGGCACCAGATATAGTATATGTTAAAATTATTTAATTATTATTTAATGTTTTAAATATATATAATATATTTCACATAATATATTAAACCATTATCTAAAAAAAATCTTTATTTTTTATTAACTCAGGTTATCTTTGTCTGATATTAAAATGTGTTTGATCAAAGTGTGGCAAGACAACAGACAGGCAAACCAGAGACGGCTTCTCACAGGAACAGAAGTCCAAGATTAAGCACTTGATGGCGGTGGACCTGGGGTTTTTAAGGCAGGCAGGTAAATACGCAGATGAAACACCTGAAGGAGGGAGGTTAGCAGGTCCTCACGTGAGTGAGAGTCTCCCTTTGGTGGAGGAGTAGGGAATGATAAGGCATTACAAGCACCTAGTTTGAGAAATATATAAACTACAGCTTTTTCCCTCACCCTAAATGGAATTGTTCTGACATTATATGTTTGGTTTTCAAGGTCAAAAAAAGTATTTTACTGCTGTACTGTAGCGGTGTGGCTCATCATAGCTTGTTGTGTTATGATTAAAGTATGCAAAGTTGCTTAATAAAACATTAACTTGGTTGCTCCAGTGTAATATTAAAGAAGTACACTTGAAGTACAGTACACTTGATGTTTCACTATATTTGGGCTTAGGGGAAAGTTCAGAGCTCAATCTACAACCATATTCTTTCATAGATATTTTAAGATTAGACAAGTTTGGCAAAGTATATGTTGAAATGTCACCCACCTCCGTTACAGACAAAATACCAGCTTTAAAAATGTATCTGTTTTTTGTTCACCAAACATGTCATTTGACCATTGGGATTCAAATCTAACCTTACTACTTTGAATACAAATATTCACATCAGTCCTGAAAATGCCAAAGATAGAGTCCTTTCACATGGCAGAGGTCTCAGCTGTGCTTTCAGACACTCTATGACGGTTGGTTGATTGAACTGCAGGTTTCAGTTGGCTCTCTGCTTCATTACAGTTGACATGGTGGTTGACTCATAACATCATCTGTGCACCACAGCAGTACAAAAGTACAGGGGGTGTTGGAAAATGTTGTTGCTGATGACCGAAAAATCTCATCTGCAGGCTTCTGGCTTTTCCTTGTCCCTAGGTCCCATTGGTCCAGATCCAATTTAAGCCTTGCTGGAGAAAATCAACCACAAAGCAACAAACTGCATTTGTAAGGGTTATATTTCCCCACTCGTTGCGTTTCTGTTACTGCTGCTGCAGGAACGTCATTTTCAAACTGGTCACGTTCCTTTCTCACCCTTTCACACACTCACATGCACCTCCACCCCCCACAGAGTTAGCAAAGGATTTCTCAAGTGCTGCCGGGAAGTTTAGAATCTTAGCACACCAGTTTCTTCTCTTGTTGTCTTGCTGTCTGTTTGTCTGCTGTCAGATTCTTTTGCTACTTTGATTATTTAGTTTTCCAAATACTTCCAATTTGGATTCCAATGCACCAAGCTCATAACTTTTTATTATGTAATGCAGAATTAATCTCCAGATTTTGTGGGGCTGGGAAAAGAAATAGAAAGCTGTCATTTCAGGATCTGTATGGGGGGGAAACTTCATGTCTTCACTACTCTCTATGTATTAGCATATACTTACACTATGCAGTTTTTCAGAACACATTTCATATTTCAAGAAAATTAAAATCCACTATGACCCTGTGTTTGTGTGTGTGTGTGGGGGGGGGGGGGGTGTATTGCCCAAGGAATAATTGTAAAAGTAAATACAATATACCTTTACACTGGTGAAGATCTGTCCATTAAATATGCTTACGTACACAGATTAAGCTTGGTACTGTTATACAGCCTATGTTCATTTTTTAGGACATTGCCCTTGAAAATGGAAGGTCCCGGCCCAGATACCTTTGACCAAGGTACTGTCTCACGGTTGATAGGCTAAATGCAGAGGTTACAGTTCATTATAGTGCAATACAAAACACAGAGACAATACAAAAGCAGGTGCCATATTCCAACACATGAGCAAACAAGAACAATGAAAAACACAAGCAAACATCACACCACGGGTGTCCTCAAATGAAATTACATGTAGCAAACTGACAAATGTCAAGTCAAGTCAATTTAACTTTTTACAACTGACATTGTCACAGAGCAGCTTTACAGGGTTTATAGAATCTGGGTCTAAGCCCCCAATTATAAAGCTGAAGGTGGCGGAGGTAAGAAAAACCTAAATTGTAGGAAGAAACTTTGAAAGGAACCAAGGCTCAGAAGGAGAACCCATCCTCCTCTGGTCAACACCAGAGAGTGAAAAAGAGAAAAAACTATGAACAAATGTTCTTTGTCCTACAAATTGTTTCTGTAGGTGAGTGCTTGTCAGTCTTGGTAATAGAGGCCACCGCTGCTTTGCACATTTTTTATACTACCAATGCATCAAATCCAACTAATCAACATGCCTTTCCTAATGTGGGGGGCTCCAAAGTCAGAGGGACACATTGCTATATGGTGCCTAGACTAGTAGCACTACAACAAATTAGCTGGTTATACATTGTTTCATAACGTCAATTGTTGTGCATTAATCATGCCTGTAGGCAGCCTGCATGAACCCTAAGACGGATATAGTCAAAAGAGGTAAGGGCCTTTAATATGTCCTCAACATGCTTGTTTCATGTATTGTGCATTGCGTATTGCATGTCCATTGTAAGTTTGCAAGGTAGTGTGGCATCAGCTGTGTATTCCTTGTACCAAAAACAGGCATGTGATGCAATATAAGAATTTTCCTATTTGGTACCTACATACCAAACCCAGCTTATCTAGCTACATTGGAATGTTAGTATCTCCTCACTATTCTTTCCTTTGAGAAATAACAGATTTTGGTAAATTTTGTAATTGAAAAGATGTTAACACATTCCCTGTAATACATGGAAAAAAATACACAATATTTTCAGAAACATTGATGCATAGTTACTTTTTATTTAAAAAAATAAAAACATTATTATAGCACTGTGCAAAAGTCTGGGCACTCTAAGAGTTCCAAAGCCTCAGATTTCAGACCTTAATCAGCTCATTAGATCTGATGCATGGAAACAGCTGTCATTAGTAAATGTCCTGGGGGAGCGGTGTCCTGCACAGTTTGGCAGTTTCCTTCCTGAAGCACACTCCCTGAACCTGGCAATTAACAGGTGAGTCTAACCAGGTGTGCTCGATTAGGGAAATCACCAAACTGTCCTGGAAACCAGCTCTCCAAGACCGGAGCTGAACACCCATGCTCTAAGCAGTTGTGTAAGACTCTGAAGTTAGAAAAGAAATTAAAGTTATTGATGCCCATGTTGCAAGAGAAGATAAGAAGATAACAAAGGTTTGTCAGCTTGCATTTGTCACAGTGAGAAATGTAATTAAGAGATGGCAGTTCAGGGAAACTGTGGAGGTCAAGATGAGATCTGAAAAACCAATGCTGGCCAGAAAGACAAATCAAAATCCCCATTTGACTGCAAAAAACCTGCCAGAAGATTTAGCAGACTCAAGAGTGATGGTGCCTGGTTCCACAAGATCTTCATGGAAGTGTCAGCAGAAAAAAAGTTTATCTGTGTTCCCATCATAAAATCCAACATCAGAAGTATGCAACAGAACATCTACAGAAGCTTGATGTGTTTTGGAAACAAGTGCTGTTGACTGATGAAGCTAAAATAGAACTCTTAGGTGACAATTAGCAAAGGCATGTTTGGAGAAAAATAGGAGCAACATTTAATGAAAAGAACATCTAGCCAACCATTAGCATGGTGGTGAATCTATCATGCTTTGGGGTTGTGGCAGCCAGTGCCAGGAAACATTTCCACTAAATACCAGCAAATTCTGGAAGCAAACAACACAGCGCCTGTAAAATAAGGCTGAAGCTAAAAGAGGATGGCTACGACAAGAGGACAAGGATCCCAAACATATCTCAAAATCCACCATGGATGACCTCAAGAGATGCAATCTGAAGGTATTGGAATGGCCATCACAGTCTGCTGATTTAAACATAACTGAAAATTTGTGGGTAGATCTTAAAAGAGCTGAGCATGCAAGATGACTGTAGAATATTATAAAACTAGAAGCACTTTTGCAAGGAAGAATGGGAGAAAATCCAAATCAAGAGGTGCCCAAACTTTTGCATAAGACTGTATGTACACAGCTGGTATTTAACACTGTGCCATGTTGATATATGAAACTAGAATTATCAAAAGCTCCAAGCAAAACAACAACCACACAATCTTTAAGTCACCATTTCTGAGGCAGAATCAACCCGACACCTGTTCCTTTTAGAGCCATCTTCACTCTACTGCTAATGACAGTGATCACACAAGCTGTATGTTGAGAAACTAGCACTAGTGTAAGCGCATTAGCTAAACTGAAGGTCCAGACAGGATAACCTTTCTTTCCCTTGCAAACTGGAGATACTCTGCCCAGTCATTTGGACCCCATGATGTGTCTCTTATCAAAGTGTTAAAACAACATTTAAAAAGTTATAAACTAATAAAACTAAATGATGTGCTATTTGTTACCTTTTCTGAAATTGAACCACAGTTTACAGTACATGAAACATTGAACATGCAGAGTGTCTATGGCAGGACAGGAAGGAAGCTGGTGCTTACTTAAAATAACTATGTTGCATTTCTGAAATTAAAAAAAAAAAATTAAAGACTTATAGATACATATGTCCAAAGAATATGACAGACCTAAAGCAGTTCTGCCAGGTGGAATGAGCTAAGATTCCTTCTGAACAATGTATATGTCTGATCCACTGCTATAGAAAGTGCCTGGTTGAGGTTATTGCTGCCAAGGGGTGGAAAACCAGTTATTAATTCCAAAGGTTTAAAATTTTCCACTAGCAATATGAGTTGTTTATGGTTGTTCTCAATAAAGACATAAAAAGATGAGAATTTGTTTGTGTTATTATTTTAGGCACATTATATTATATATATTGAGCTGTGCATGAGCGTGTTTGCATGTGCTGGTGGTGCGCGGCCCCCTGGGAGTTTGTTTTGTGTGGTTAGACTGTGTTTTGGGGGGTTTAATGTGTTTGTTGTGGGGGGAATTGTTTATGTGTGTGGAGTTATTTTGTGTAATTTTGGGGGAAATGGGCTGAACCACCATCAATGGGTCAGCCATTGATTTAAGTGGCTTGGTGGTGGTTAAGCCATTTTCATATAAGTGGGGTTCTTATTTCTGAATGCTCTATGTGTGATACGCCAGTTGGGGGCACACTGTTTTTTTAAGAGCTTAAAAAGCGATAGGCCATTGACCAATTCGAGCATTAAACTCCGGTGTCAGTCTCCATCTTTGCCCTCGATGATTGTCTTAGACTGTTACAATATACTATATACTGTATATTATATGTATTTGTAAATGCCCTTAATAGGAAGATCAGATCACATTTTTGAACAAATTGATGCAAAAAATCATGAACTTCCAAGAGATTCACACGCTTTTTTTTTACCCCTGTCCCTGTATATAACACAATTCTAAGATTACCCTACGCCTTACCTTTTATAACCTGAAAATGTACAAAAACAAAAAAACAAGAAACACAAAACACAAGCTATGAATCCTCTAGACACATGACTCTTATAGGCAGCTAGAGCTCATAAAGACAAATTGAAGTTTGTCCCTTTTTGTCACCATCTCTGTGTGTCTTTCTTTAAACATATTGCTTTCTAAACTACTTTCCAGGCTTTCTAGGTGTAGCTGGAAAAGGTTCAGTGAGGTTTCCCTGACACTTCAAACCCCAATCTTTCAGTATAAACCCATGATGAAGTATTTCTACAGAAAGTAATTGAGGTTATAAGAGCTCCTCTGGGTCTTCTGAGGATCAGTTGTGCACAAAGTTTTACAGACCAATAGATTTTAATGTAGATATTAAACTACAACAGGCCAAACCTAATGAATGGCTGTGAGGAGAAAGAAAGCTGCTCAGCATGGCTATGTCCCCTGTCACCTCATTAATCTCTTGTTCATTCTACCACATCTGAAATTCAAACACATAAGCACGAAGAGCCATTGGGGTTTTTTCTTTTTGACTTTTTTCATTGTTCACTTCAGTTCTACTATTGATGAAATGTTGCAAATGCTATGAACACACTATCAACACTGCTCAAAACACTTGCTGTATACAGGGTCTTCTAGTTATGTCAGGGTTCAGTTCCTCTGCGTGTGATATAACTCGATTTTGATGTAAGTCGGAATTCATGCATGTAATGATGCTGCAGAGGCTTGCAGTGAACAGCACTGGGCTTTTTTAACAGCCAACAACAGACATTTAAACAGTATCATATTACAGTAAAGTATTTAAGAAATGTTAGAAATGCTTTTTTTAATGCCTTCAACAAACACCACCGCAGTAAAAGTTTTGGAGAGGTGACTTGTGATAAGACCACACTGATGGTGCCTTAACACATTTCACCCACCAGTCCACGTGAACTCTTATTCAACACAAACATCTCAGCAATAACAGTGGAAAAACAGCACCTGTTCTCTGCAAGCACACAGGCTCACACACACTGCATGCACTTATCTTATCTTGTCACTGCATTCCCAGCCGGAACCAGGTCACAATACGTTTCACAATGCAGGGTTTGGAAACTTATTTAGCTTGCTTGTTATCTTTCAGGTTTCTGTGAGGCATTGCTGAAGGTGTCTTTGAAAAAATTCACACACAGCAAGCGCTGATTTGCAAGCCCAGGCAATGTAAAATCAGGGCTAATATCAAACTAAAATGTAATGTGCGGGCAGCATTTCTAAACAACCACCCAAGTACTTTTAGTTAGTATTAGTTGCAAATCTTCACTATGAAATATCTATGCAAATACTACAATAGCTACATTAGCCCACTTTAGCTAAATTAGCCAGCTAAGGAACTTACAATAGAACAGATAGAATACGTTTGGAAAAATGGCTTATTGATGATAAAAGGACAGAAACAAATTTAAACCAAGTAAATATATTAAATTCTTTGCAAAGAAGATTTACATTCATAGAGTGCAGTGCTGCCTGAGAGAATGGAACAAAGTGTGTGAGTGTCCAGCAGTTTTTATACATGTTGTCAACGTAATCAGTTCCCTGGATAAAAAATACCTTTTTTAGATGAAATGTGTGCCACAATTATTGGCACCCCTAACAATTCCTATAAAATAAATTTAATTGAAGCATTATTTTAATTTTAGTTTAGTTTTTTTAGTTGATTAGAGCAAATAGGAATTTTAACTAAATTTTTACCGTATTTCCCCAATGATAGGCCCATTCTATAAGCCACAGAAAATGCTCATGTTTTAAAAACTAAGCTATAATTTTTTAATAAATAAATAAATAAATAAATAAATAAATAAATAAATAAATAAATAAAGTCACTGGTCTCAAAACGGAACTCTGCCTCTGACTGAGTCTCTGTGCTGGCTGGTTCAGAACTCCAACAGTCTGTTTCAGTGTGTGTGTGTTGTTGTTATACAAGGGGGTTAATTTTTCTCTCTGATTATTTTTCTTTTCAGAGGACTACATTACATAAGGTACAGAAGAATATTGATTCTAAGCATTCAGATACTTGATCATGTTCTAAGGGGTCTGATGGTGAGCCAATCAAGGTCGAAAGATTACTGATGAAATTCTGAGCAGTAGATGTCGTGAATGTGCGCTTGATGTGAATTTGTGGCAAGGTACATGCATTATTTCTAAGATGCAGTTTAAATAAAATAAGATAATGGTCTGAGAGCACCTCAGACTGTGGAACCATAACTATGTTTTCTATATTTAAATCAAAAGTTAGTATTAGATGGAGGGTGTAGCCACCACTATGAATGGGTTCTATGAGCTTCTGGGTAACCCCTACAGAATCTAGGATTAATAGTAATGCTGCTCTGAGAATGTCCTACTATTAACAAATAATTTAATGAAACAGCTAAACTGAAGATAAAATCAGCAAGTTAATTTAGGAATTCTGAGTAAAGCCCTGGGGGTCTGTAAACGATAATTAGTGGAATTGACTTTGTAGATTTGCTTTTTGTGGTAAATTAAAATGCTCAAATAAAGAACATCAAATGTTTTAGATTTGTGTGACACTGGGGTTACCGCTACAAATAACTGCAACACCTCCTTCTCTGCCAGAAGAATGAGGCTGGTGTAGGTAGCTATATCCAGGGGGACTCGCCTCGTTTAGTGCTACATACTCATTAGGATAGGTCCTTGATTATGTTACACAAAGTATATTAAACTTCTAGTCGAATATAATTTCATTAATAATACAGGCATTGTGTACAATAATCCAGAGGGCTTGGAGTGTGTTTGAAAGTGTCCTGTGTTGTAGCAGTCCTGGTTGAGGACCTGATGACCTGATGCTGCAGAACCATCTCCCTGATCCCAGCAAGCAGAACAGGTTATTGTTGGGGTGTAAGAGGTTGTTGATGATCTTGGTTGCTCTGGATCTGCATCATTGGTTGTAGATGTTCTGTAGGGGGGGAGCCTGGAACCAATGATGCGTTCGGTTGTGCGTACAACCTTGCCCAGAGCTGTACGGTTTTGTATGAAGCTGTTTCCAAACCAGGAGATCAGATTCATAGTCAGAACACTTTCCACAGCACCGGTGTAGAAGGTTCTCAGGACAGCTGGTGAAACTCTGAATTTCTTTAGCTGTCTGAGCTGAAACAGATGTTGTCTGGCTTTTGAAACCTGAGCCTTGGTGTGCTGGAGTACATGTCAGATCCTCACTGATGTGCATTCCCAGGTATTTCATGCTAGAGACCCTCTCAACCACTGCCCCCCTGATGTAGAGGGGAGTGTAGACCCTCTGCTGCTTTCTGCTCAAGTCCACTATCAGCTCCTTGGTTTTGTTGATGTTTACCTGAAGGCAGTTGGCCTGACACGATGCCAGTTCCTCCACCTCCTCCAGGTATACAGACTCATAGTGGTTGGTGATGAGGCTCAGGACCACCGTGTCATCTGAAAACTTCATGATGGAGTTGGAGCAGTGAGTGGCTGTGCAGTCGTGGGTGTACAATGCATACAACAGATGGCTTAAAACACAGCCTTGGGGGGCCGCTGTGCTCAGCAGGATGGTGTTGGAGATGTATTTTCCCACTCTCACCACCTGGGGTCTGCCTGTGAGGAAGCTGAGGATCCATTTACAGAGTCGGGGGTTCAGTCCTAGATTGCTGATCTGATGAAGAGTTCGCACTCACCATGGCTGTAGGTTTCGCTCTGAAGTCTGTGATCATGCGCAGTTCAGTCATTCAGCTGGAAGTGTGACTCCACCCTCTTACTGTACTTTCGCTTTGCAAATTTCACGGTGCGGCACACAGAGTACGAAAGCAGCCTTGTACTCGCTCATGTCCCCGGATTCCAAACCTACCTTATATGCCGCAGATCGGACAGATCCATCCACCCACAGTTTTTGATTTGGGAAGGACTGAACAGACACTGTTGGTACTATCTGTTCGGTCAGAAAGCTAACCAGGCTAACGGTTACATCCGTAAACACACTGACATCTTCGCAGGAAGTGCAGAGGTGGGGCCAGTGTACGTCATCCAGTGTGTCTCGCAGCATTGCCTCTGATTGTATATTAAAAAGTTACAAAGTTTTAAAATACACTATTTAGAGAAAAAAGGGTCACAGAGCCACCATGTAAGGCATCTAAACAAAGCTGTGCCACTTATGGTTGAAAGGTGGGAAAGGCCGCTGGGGTAAGAATTGCTTTTCCCACACTCTGCCACCACGTCTGTCGAACTCGTTGATTTACACAATGTGCCTTCCGTTTATCACAACCTTCTTGAGGTGTTCACTACATTATTGCTTCACTGTCTGCGGGGTTAATCAGCTCTCTACATTCCCTGCTATGGCAAGTTTCTTTTTTGTTGGCAAAAAGGACTAGGGGGCTTCGGCCCTGCATAGATTACTGGGGGCTTAACGCTATCACTGTCCGTAATAGATACCCTCTCCCACTTATGGATACCACCTTTGCTCATTCGTATTCACCAAGTTAGATCTGCCTACCATCTTCCCCAAGTGTGCAAGAACGCTGAATGGAAGACTGCCTTTATCATGCCCACTGGGCACTATGAGTACTTGGTAATGTCGTTCAGGTTGGTCAATGCCCCCTTGGCTTTCCAGGCACTCATTAATGACATACTGCATGAAGCCCTGGGCAGGTATTTTTTTGTGTACCTTGATGATATTCTAATATTTTCATCCAGCTTAGAACAACATGTCAAACATGTGTGACGGGTCTTAACTTTACTGTTGCAGAATCAGCTATCTGTAAAACTGGAAAAGAAACAAAGTTTCCAAGGTCGCCTTTTTGGGGTTCGTGATATCACAGGGGAAACTCTGTATGGACCCTGACAAAACGTGTGCCGTTAATTAGTGGCCCATACTCAAAACGTTAAAATACGTGCAATGTTTTCTCGGGTTCAATGGCCATTTTGTGAGGGGATTCAGTGCTATCGATGCACCACACTCTACCCTCATGCGGGGGGCTCCCGCCAAATTAAAGTGGACAGATGAAGCACAATAGGCATTTTACCGTTGGAAACAGGCTTTTACCTCCACCCTGGTGCTCGTTCTCCCTGATCCCAAGCGTCCTATTGTAGTAGAAGTCTAAGCATCAGATAACACACATGAACAGTGTATCTTTCCTTTGCAGCACCAGCTTTATCAGGAGCCAGTTTCTGCTAAACTAGGCACTACATCAGTTTTCATAAATTTTTTCTGAGCCATTTACAACCCCAGTTCCAAAACAGTATGCTGTGTAAAATGTAACTAGAACCAGTATGCAATGATTTGCAAATCAAATAAAGCTCATATTTTATTCACAATTTAACATAAAAAATATATCAAATGTTGAAATTGAGACGTAACAAAATTCAGGAACATAGCCGGATAAAGTAAGTGAAACTAATAAGACAGCTGAATGAACATTTTGCAACTAATAACGTAAACCAATCTAAAAAAAACATAATTTAGGAATAAATATTCATATAAGGACCGACAGGGAGCCACACCTGCCCAGGGCTGGTTTTACTGTTTTGCCAGTAGGGTGCGTTGCAGGGTGCATTGGACTGCCTCACTGTGAAGCAGAAAGTTCTTATTAATTACAGCTGGGCTGAAGTCTATATATTACGATGTTGCCCCACTGGGTGGTGTGGATTCATTCTGTTGTGACTCTAGGTTAAGGTTGCCAACTTTCTGGCTGGTCACTCTTGGTATTGGGTAAACCAAATGTTCTTGGATTTATTCTTGAGTCTGGCATTATCTCTCTTCCCCTGTGAGTTGGCTGGTCTGACTACCTGCTGGCATTCTGTCAATGTTTCTCTTTCCTCAGGAGGTCGACCAGTCTCAGCTTGCCATTTTGGAGTTCACATGCAAACTGGGGATGGCTCCCTTTCAGGGCAGTAACACATGCTCCCTTCCTCAATAGGGAATAGGTCTCTCTTAGTAGGGTTTGTGTTAGCAAAATGCCCCTCTCAGTCCATGTCTGGCATGTTTCAGGGCCAGAAAAGAAGCCAGAAGTGCTCTATTGAGGTTCCAATTTAGAGGTGGAGGCATGCATGGGTTAGGGAGGTCCCTTTTAGTTTACGTGTTCATTATGTGTATCCAATATCCTACTCATTTTGTAACCAACCAGAGTGCTGCCCTAGGGCAGACACCTCCAGCCTAACATTCTGCCAGAAATGAAAAACACCTGGCATGAGCAGGTTAGCAGTTAGCCAGGTCATTTTTCATTTCTCACTTGTTTTTCCGTTCATAGCTGATTTCTGCAACCCAACTGTTTTGAATCACTTGTCGTGTCGTATCCTTTCAGCCAGTGGTCTAGTCGCCAAACTCATTTTTAAAGATTTTATTTACAGAGAGAGTAAAAAAATTGTTAAAAGTTTGTGGAAAGGCAAAATTTTCCTGTTTGTGAGATCCCAGAAAAGATAAAAGAGAGAAAGAGAGAGGGAGAGAAAGCATGATTGTTCAAAGGGAGTTTTAAACCTGAGCAAACACAGAGAAGTTTTAAAAGAGTTTTATGGACAGGACGGGCGTGTTGATTGGTGTGTTCAGAGTATGGAATGGTCAGGTGATATGGCACATATTCGATGTGTTTAAGTGACATATGTTTGACATATGTTTGTATATGCATAAATGAGATTGTTTAGGGAAAGTTCGGGATCTGCCCTTGAGCCAGAACAAAATGTTTTGTTTTCGTTAAGAAGCCGTTGTGTTGGAGACAGAAAGATACAACGTGTCAAAGG
Source organism: Lepidarchus adonis (assembly GCA_037576955.1). NCBI lineage: Eukaryota > Metazoa > Chordata > Actinopteri > Characiformes > Lepidarchidae > Lepidarchus > Lepidarchus adonis. The sequence continues at coordinate 14,775 of JBBIGC010080551.1, forward strand.
GCCTTACAGCTTAAAGTAATTTAAATGTGTCAGAGGGATTTACATGTTCTGTGACCCCAGATTCATTAGTTCTGTGGCCCCGGAAACACCACAACTGTAGTCAGCCAGTGGCACAGTGGCAGTTTCTCTGGCTCTCATACTGAGGGTTGTGAGTTTGGACCTTGATCTCCCATCCCTTCACATGGGTCCCCTTCTGCTAACTCCTTGCTGGTGTTGCACGCTGGCACATTACATCTCAAAACTGCCAAGACTTGGAATCTCTGATCATCTCATTAAGAGAATTTGGAGAATTCTCTGTGCTCAAGGGACAAGGTCAGAAATCTATGTTGAATATGAATGATCTTTGGGCCCTCAGTGAGCACTGCATTAAAAATAGGGATGATTCTGTCATAGAAATAGGCTTGGGAAAACTTCCAGGAATCTCTGTCTGTGAACACAGTTCATTATGTCATGCAGGATAAAGTTCTATGATTAAAAAGAAGCCATATTTGAACTTAATTCAAAAATGCTGTCACCTTCTCAGGACCAAAGCTCATTTACCCTCTACAATTACTGGTCCCCCTGGTTAAAATGTGTTCTTAAGTTTCTAATACATTATTTTTTAACACAAAAAAGAGAAAAATCCATCTATTAATTGAAGTACATTTATTCATTGGGATAAAATCCCAAATTTAAGAATAAATTGTTCCTTTGCATGAAATCATGTGTGTCACAATTATTGGCACCTCTGCTGTTAATATTTTACCCCACCCCCTTTTGCCAACAAGACAGTACTTATTCCCATATAACATTCTGCAAGTTTGGAAAATACAGAGAAAGGGACCACTCATCTTTGAAAAACTAGATCATCCAGAGTCCTGTATCTTCTTTTATGCACTCTCCTCTTCAGGAACAGGTTTTCAATGGGTTTGAGGTCTGGGGACTAAGATGGTCATGGGAGGAGCTTGATTTTGTGTCTGCTTAGCCATTTACATAGATTATGTACATTTGTGTAGATGTAGATTTTGCCATATATGTTTAGTCATTATCCTTCTGGAAAACCCAATGACAACTCATCTTCATGAGCTCATGATGTCATGGTCCCTAAGAAGGTTGAGATGAATCAATGTGGTGAGACCATACAAAGACGCCACATCCTATGGGCTAAAGAGGAAAGGGACCATCTGGTTTATTATCAGCTCTCAGTTCAAAAGCCTGTATTTCTGATGGTATGTGGGAGTATTAGTGCCAATGTAATTGACAGCTTGCAGATCTGGAAAGGTTCCATCAATGCTGAAATGTATATGCTGGTTTTAGAACAACATGTGCTCACATCCACATGACATCCTTTAATGAAATGCTTTGCATAATTCAGCAAGACAATGCTAAACCATGCATCTATTACAATAACATTGGTTCATATAAGAAATTGGTGCTGAACTGGTCTGCCTGCAGTTCAGACTTCTCATGAAAAGAAATGCAGTCTTATGCAAAAGTACCACTTGATAAATAACAGATTTTGGTGATTTTGTAATTGAAAAGATGTCTCTCTAGGACATGGAAACAATACACAATATTTTCAGCCAACAGCTAGAACATTAGCCAGGCTCCAGTACGTGCAGAACTCTGCAGCTCGTGTTCTCACCTTCACCAAAAAATCAAAACATATCATCCCCATTCTCCACAAACTTCACTGGCTCCCCATATCATATCGTATTCAGTACAAGCTGCTTCTCCTCACATTTAAAGCCCTTCATGGATCTGCCCCTTCATACCTCACTGAATTACTCCATTCATACACTCCCTCCCGTTCACTGCGCTCCTCTGATACTGGATTACTCACCGTCTCTAAACTCAGGTTAGTCACCATGAGTGGGAGATCATTTAGTGTTGCTGCCCCTAACCTAACATCCTCTCTGTCTCTTTTCAAAACTCATTTGAAAACACATCTATTCAACCTGTGCTATTCCACTACTCACTCTTGATTTCCTTTTTCTGCTGTTTGTTTGTCTCTGTTTTGTGTCTTAACTGTTTCAATTTATTTTTGGTTTTGATTTTTATTTTGCCTTGTAACGCAGCCTTGAGTTTGTGAAAGGCACAATATAAATTCAAATTATTATTATTATTATTATTATTATTATTATTATTATTATTATTATTATTATTATTATTATTGATGCATAGTTACTTTTTATGATATAACTTGAACAAAAAAATAAAAACATTCTTATGGCACTGAGTTCCAAAATCTCAGATTCTTTTACAAGGTCTGAGACCTTAACCCTCTCATTAGATCTGATGCATGTCATTAGTAAATGTCAGCTGGTGCCAATTTCAAAGCTTTACAAATTCTCTGACTCTTCAAACCTTGTGTACACACTTGTGAACACAAATCAACCATAGTTTCCTCTAAGCAGCTGTATAAGACTCTGAAAATGAAATTTATTGATGCCCACAATGCATGAGAAGGCTTTGTCCGCTTGCAAAATCCAACACAAGAAGTATGCAACAGAATATCTACAGAAGACTGATGCATTTTGGAAACAAGTGCTGTGGACTGATGAAGTTAAAATTGAACTTTTTAGCCACAATCAGCAAAGTCATGTGTGGAGAAACAAAGGAGCAGCATTTAATGATCACCTTGCCAGCCATTAAGCATGGGGGGGGCCAATAATTCTTTGGGGTTGTGTTGCAGCCAGTGGCACAGGAAACACTGCACGAGTGGAGGGAAGAATGGATTCCACTAAATACCAGCAAAGTCTGGAAGCAAACATCACACTATCTGTAAAAAAAGCTGAAGCTGAAAAGAGAATGGGTTCTACAACAGGGCAATAATCCTAAACATACTGTGACAAATTTCCGTTTTCAAAATTCGCCACGGGAAAGGATGGACACATGACACAAAGGTTTAGTGTGCGAATACAGGATGCGGCCTGTTTCCCGTTTATTTTTACCAGCTCTGAAAAAAACTCTGGTACCGGTGTGGCCTCTGAAGGAGAGTTTGCACTAAGTACTCGATCCCCCAGGTGTCTTTCCTGGAATCAGACCCCCAGTAAGCAGAGCTCAGCCGGTTTGTCTAGGCCTCCAGCCACCACCGGCCATCCCCAGGCAGGATGGGGTGAGTCTCAGCCTGAAGCCGAGCTGAATATGCCTTCCTAGACTGAACCAGGAAAGACACTCCCACAGGTGTCTGATAGTGGATGACTAGGCTCACCAGGTTATCTACAGCGGTCAAGACGACCACAGTGAGTCTAGTCATCCACCTCCAGCGCACATGTCACAATACACACAACACACCACAGCAGTACCAGACATAAATTCACCCCATAAGCATGTGACACTACCATAATGTGACACTGCCATACCTCCCATAACTGCCATAACTTATCTTTTCCATGTCCTAGAAAAATCTGTTATTCATCAAACTTTTACATAAGACTGTATATGACAAAAAAGACCCAGGAGTGTTGAGCAGCTAGAATCTTAATGCTGTTTTTGCTTACATTTTACTCACTGTCCCAACATTTTGGGAATTGAGGTTGTATTTTATAACTTATCGTGAGGGCTCTGTGTGTTCCAGTTTAGTTTGGAACCAAGGGAACCAAGCAAACATCACTTTTTTGGTACACATTTACAGACTACTATGTTTTTTTCTTATTTTAGCTTTAGCACTTATTTTCTGCAAAGTGCGCATCCAACTCATGCATTGCACAAATACAAACATACCAAAGACATCAAACACATACACTTGCTTTGGTATGCAAAAGCTTCAAAACTCTGCCAGATGAAGTTGCCATGGTTACATTTATGTATAGCTTGAGTTGGAACACCATGAAAATTTAAACAGAGAAGCGACTGAGAGAAACTTTTTCTTTTTCTGGGGCGCTCACGCAAAGGAAAGATTTTTTTCATCTTGTTTTCTAGAGAATTTTTTAACCAGTTTGGCCTGTGTGCGTGTGTGCGTGTGTTTTGTGAGGGGTGATGGACAGGCTCTTGCAATGGATCAGACATGTGAACACACTGTAGCCTAAGGGTTGATTCCAAACATGTATTCTCACCATCTGAACCACACACACATATACACACATCCCCATCACGCTGTGGACAGGAAACCTCCACAGGCACTGTTATATAATAGTCGTCATTGGGTTGCTCTGTGGCTTTATGTTTCATCTGGACTCCCTTTGAAAAAAACAAGCATGTGTGTCATGACTTGAAGGTTAGCATAGCTTTTAAAAGGAGGTCACCATTAGCAAATATGCTTAGATCATAGTTAGGGACACTGCCCCCAAATTTTGGGCACATTACAAGGTGGATAGTACTGTAACTGTACTTAGCCACTATAGAGAATGTGCACTGATGTCACTTCTCAGGTGAAATATGCCCTCTCAATCAAACTAAGTGGCAAAATATAATGCAATATGGATGCCCTGGCCACATGTTAATGTCCATGAACCAATGGCTGTAATGTAAGTTGGGTCACTGTCAAGACTTTAATTTAAATAGATTTTTCTTCATTTATTTTACTTCCTGTTTCATAGTTTCCCCTACTAAAGCTAACTATTTCTAGAAATTGCAATAGCTGCTGTAAAAATTGTTGTTGAAAGAATCACCAATGTTATAGAACGTGAAAAACATAATTTGTTGCTTTTGTTTTCTTTTATTTCTTTAGAACTTTTGTATAAAAGTAATAGGATACTCAAGGTTGTGCATCATCAGAAATAACACAATGAATGTTATGATTTACAGCACTTGCCATGGGATTGTTCCTGTGACCAAAACACAGCCATGATGTTATTAAGGAGAATGCACTTCTTCTCATGTGCTATGGTTTAGTGAAGTAAAAGGAAACTGCCCACACCTATGCTAACTTGCCTGTGTAAGTGCCACTGCTGCTAATTATTTATTTCTATTTTTTATATATATAGAAGTCATCTGCATTTTCTGGATTAAAATCATATATATATATATATATACATACATGTTTTTCACTTTTCTGTTTTACGTCAGTTGGATTCCCAAAATCATTTCTATTTGCTAATTGTCAGAATAATATATGAGAGCATTTGTCTTTATTGTGTATATTTTCAATTATTAAATTGATTGAGAACAGTAATGGACCTCATACTGATACCTGTGGAACCATGTAATATATTATGTTTACTGGAAAAGTAATCAGATAGACAAAATACTGTCTCCCTTTCAGGTATGTGTTAAATCATTTTGATTTGTCCTTGATAGGCCAACATAATATTCTAAGCTGTTCAAGAGAATGTTTATTTTAGGTTTATTTTTTTCAGTGAGAGACAGAATATCAAAAGGAAAATCCAGAAAATCACACCACATAAGATATATAAATTTGATTTGCATTTTATTGAGCGAAATAAGTATTTGATCCCCGAGTAAAACAACACTTTGAACAAAACCCTTGCTGGCAAGCACAAAGGTCAGACGTTTCTTGCAGCTGATGACCAGGTTTGTGCACACAGCAAGAGGATTTTTTGTCTACTCTTATTTGCAAATCAGTTTTAAATCATTAAGGTTTTGAGGTTGTCACTTGGCAACTCGAAGCTTCAGCCCCCTCCATAGGTTTTCTGTGGGATAAAAGCCACTCTGTGAGCTCCTTCTTGAGCCACTCCTTTGTTGCCTTGGCTGTATGCTTTGTGTCATTGTTGTGCTGGAAGGCCCATCCACTACCCATTTTCATTGTCCTGGCAGAGGAAAGGAGGACGTCAATTAAGATTGTATGGCCCTGTCCATCCTCCTATCACTGCAGTGAACTTGTCATGTACCCTTAGCACAGAAACAGCCCCAAAGAATAATGTTTCCACCTCCATGCTTGAGAATGGGGATGATGTCCTTGGGGTCATCAGCATTTGCCATCCACCAAACAAATGGAGTTGAGTTGAAGCCAAAGAGCTTGATTTTGCCCTCATCTGAGCACAGAACATTCTCCCAACACTCTCTGAATATTTCAGGTGTTTATTGGCAAACTTCAGACTTCAGTAAACTTCAGTTTCCTAGTGACTGTGGTCCCAGCTGCCTTAAGATCATTGACAAGCTCTTCCCATGAAGTTCTAGGCTAATCTCTCACCTTTCTTATCATCCTTGCCCCACAAGATGAGATCTTGTGTGGAGACCCAGGCAGGGATCAATTGATTTAAGATTCAAGATTCAAGAGGTTTTTATTGTCAATACAGTCGTATACACAGTATACAGTGTATTAAAATAGCGTTTCACACAGCCCCCTACCCTGGTGCATTTGTAAAAAGAGATAAAATATGAACTACAAAACAAAATATTCTAAAGCAACTATACATATACTTTAAAACGTAAAGGAGATTTTTGAACAATTGAACCAACAGTGGTCTCATTCTCACCCTTCTTACTTATGGTTTTGTAGCACTGTCCAGCCTTGTGCAGGGCTACAATCTTGCCCCTGATATCCTTAGACAGCTCTTTGGTCTTACCCATGGTGGAGAGGTCAAAGTCTGATTGATTGAGACTGTGAACAGGTGTCTTTTATACAGGTGACTAGTTGAGAGAGGTGTCTTTAATGGTGATTAAACCAGAACTCTTAATGTTTGGTAGGGGTTAAATGCAAACAAATTTATATATTTTATATCATGTGATTTTCTGGATTTTCCTTTTAATATGATATTTTGACTGTTCCATTCTATGTCAATGGGCATACTTACAAAATCATTGAGGGGTCAAATAATTATTTCCTCTATTGTATGTATTGACTTCAAGAAGGTCTATGAATCAATGCCTCACACATGGATCCTGGAATGCTTGGAACTATACAAGATAAACATGACTCTTAACAGGAGCCTTCATCAGGAATTTAGTGGGGCTGTGGAAAACAACCCTAGAGGCCAAGCAAATTGCACAGGTCACTATTAAATGCTGCATTTAGACTGGCTATGGATACATACTCAGAAATGGAGCAAACATCAGGTCACCTCCTCTATATGGATCAAGCTGTATGTCAAGAAAGAGTGAGACATTAATTAATTGATGCACAACACCAGGATCTACAGCAACGGCCTCAGAATGTGATTTGGACTGGATAAGTGTAGTCGGATAGTAACAAAGAGGGTGAAAGTTGTCAGAACTGAGGGGATTGCACTTCCAGAAGGCAACATAGCAGACATTGAGGACAGCTACAAGTACCTAGGAATCCCACAGGCAAATGGGAACCATGAAGAGGCCACAAGGAAAGCTGCAACCACCAAATACCTTCAATGAGTAAGGTAAGTACTGAGAAGTCAGCTGAATGGGAAAAACAAGATCTAGGCAATCAACACCTCCGCCCTGCCAGGCACCAGATACCCTGCTGGGATAATAAGCTGGCCAAAGAAGGTGATGGAAGCCACTGACATTAAGACAAGGAAGCTCATCACAATGCATAGAGGGTTTCACCCCAAATCAAGCACACTGAGACTGTACACTAAGTAGAAAGAAGGAGGCCAAGGACTAGTGGGGGAGACTATGCAGGATGAATCATTGAAGATCCATTAATACATCAGAAAGATGGCAATGACTGATGACATGCTTCAGGCAACAGAAGCCTAAGAAGAGGAGCAAGAACCATCTGTATGGCATGAACCACCGGCAAATGGAGGAAGTGGATGACATCGAAAAAACATACTAGTGGCTGGAGTGAAAGACAGCACAGAGGCACTAATCATGGCAGCACAGGAACAAGTTCTAAGTACAAGATCAATACAGGCTGGGGTCTACCACACCATGCAGGACCCCAGTTGCAGGCTATGCAAAGATGCCCCTGAGACAATCCAGCACATAAGATGCTAGCAGGCAGGGAGTACAGGGAATGCTATAACCAAATGGTTGGCATAGTGTATAGGAACATCTATGCCAAGGGTGGTTGGGAATGACCATGCTAAGATCCTGTTTCACATACAGACTGACAAACTGGTAATGTCTAACCAACCAGACATATTATTGGTAGATAAGCAGAGGAAGAAGGCTGTATTGATAGATGTAGCGATCCCAAAAGATCTTAACATCAGGAAGAAGGAACATGAGAAGCTCAAGAAATACCAAGGGCTGAAAGAAGAGCTAGAAAAGATGTGGAAGTTGAATGCAACCGTGGTCCCTTTGGTAACTGGAACACTTGGAGCAGTGTTACCCAAACTGGGAAAATGGCTCCAGCAGATTCCAGAAACAACGTTTGAGATCTCTGTCCAGAAGAGTGCAGTCCTAGTCACTTTTATACGACTGATTGTATCACAATATGAGTCTAAGCCCCTAATGAGCAAGCCAAAGGACAAAAATAGAGACAAGGAAAAACTCCCTAAAATGTAGGAAGAATCCTTTGGAGGAACAAAGGCTCAGAAGGGGAATCCTATGGTCAACACTGGGTAGTAATAACAGACAAAGAATATACATTAAAAAAAATAAAATAAGAATAACAATGATTTCAGTTCAAATAAGTTAGGTAAACCAAGACAGTTTTAGTAAAATAAACATCAGAAATGTTATAAAATGCTTTAAAAATATAGAATTATCTTGTGACATTGCCACCAGGATAAATTCACATTTTTGTAGCTGCTGGACTTTAACGCTCTCAAACGCTCACATTATATATATATACAGTAGTACAGCAGGCCTTTTAATTCCAAAAAGCAGGGGAAACCCATTTTCCTGGCTATGTTTTAAATTCAGCATCATGTTAAATCATTCTCCTGCAACATAGCCTAAGAGCTTCCAAAAATATTCAGTAGTCTCTGCTTTCCCTTTGTCATTTCCTATTCAACACAGTCCTGCTGGGAGGTCAGCTATTGCAAGACCCACAGCGGTCCACCGGAGGGACTGCAGTGTTTACAAGTAATGTCAGCACTCAAGCCGTGACCTTATGTTAACGTTTTCTGTCTTTGTTTATGGGTTTTGTTGGTAGCGCTGTGCTGTTATCCATGTCTGCAAGAACCCTCTGAACACTGAGACTGTGCTTGTTTGTACACAGCAGTTGGTCTCTGATCTTTAGAGCAGAATTCTCTCACAGTTACCTAATAAGCCTCCTGCTTCTGCTGTGTGAAAAAGATGAAGTAGTTTGGTGGTGCTGCGGCTCAGAGCAAGGTGTTTCCTCCGTAAATGTAGCACATAGACAATCTATTATTATTATTCCAACAATTATTAATCCAGTTGCATGATGAGATCTTGTGACCTCACTGGGAGAAAATAAAACTCTTTAAATGGGGAACAGACAATGTAGCATATTCAGTTAATACACAAATGATGTATGCATAATATGAGTGATAATTTTAACATTTATGACATAGTAACCTTCACAAAATCATACATTTTATGAACAGTGTCTCACCACTTGGTCTATATGTTAATTAATGTACAGTAAATCGCATTTTAAATGAGATATGTGATACATTATTACTTCAGACATCCCACCTCTCTCTGGCATCTCCAGCATATTGATAGTGGCTCCCTGATGCCTGCAGACTATATACAAGCTCCCAAAAATTCACAAGATACAGAAACTGTGAGTGACAGAATGACAGACTAAGTGAGTGAGCTGATAGGTCTACTAAGAAGGACCAATCTCTTTTCCCTATGGGCAGACTATACTGTCAGCATCTTTTATCTATTGGCATAGATAGATCTGTGTTCTGTGGCAGATGACATCCTGGACATGGCAAAACTGCAATAAAGGGTACTGACAGTGACATTTAAACAGAATTTAAACTGTGCTCATCAGGCGATCCACACCTGATAACACAGTCCAAATTAAACGATTTGGTTAAAGAATTGGGTGAATCGAAAGCAAAAGCTGAACTGCTGGGTTCAAGACTGCAGGAAGGGTGTTTGCTGTCTCCAGGTATGAAAAAGTTCTGTGTTTCAAGACCAACATCATAGTATAACCAAAATTCGACAGTCTCTGTTTCTGTGACATTGAAGGATTGTTTCCTGTCTTGGGTTGTGCAATTATTTCATCTGCAAATGGGACAGCCATGCCAAAGAGTCACACTATTCTCAACTGAACTGGCCACTTTATAAATATTTTTTATAAATATTGTGATTGTGATTCGTGTTTTCCGATCATTGTGAATACCACTGCACACAGTGCACCACAACGAAATTTGTGCTCT
>JBBIGC010080602.1:0-10423 GCA_037576955.1 Lepidarchus adonis
TGTGTGTGTGTGTGTGTGTGTGTGTGTGTGTGTGTGTGTGTGTGTGTGTGTGTGTGTGTGTGTGTGTGTGTACGTATTTCAGACACAAAATGTGAGTGCAAGGTTGGCTACATTGGTGATGGATACTCTTGCACTGGAAACCTCCTTCAGGTTCTCACCACAAAGCCCAATTTTTCCAGCTTTTTGTCAGTGAGTACAATAGCCTTTTAAATGAAATATTGCTATTTGCATATATACTGCTGTGAACTGTTTTTTGGCATGTACAAATGTTTGGACACCCTATGAAATCAGTACTCTGTAACACCACCTTTGGCGGATCCCACAGCTGGAAAACTATTTTTGTAGCCAACAAGGAGTCTTTCTGTTCAGGTCTTTCCCAGTTTAACAATCCTTCCTTGCAGGAATAGGTCTGTGATGCATGCACAATATATACCACAATATATATTATCAAGTCAGTCCTCTCCTATTCCATCCTTTAGCTAGGCCACCCCTTTCCTGCAAGACCCCAAGCACTAGAAAGGTGAAGGCTAGCATTGATGTGGAGGCTACAATGTCGTTCCTTTGAGTCATATAAAGCTCCACATTTTAGAACTGCCACTAAAACAGTACAGACCACACATTCAAGGAGAACACTGCCTGCTAAACCCACTAACAAAAAAAAGAGAAAGAATAATCCAGCCCACTCAGAAAGTTAGCTTCTCAGGGACTCCAGGCCATGGTTGGCTGTGACACCACCAGGGAACAAACTGATCATAAGACCAATGCTTATAAAAGAGAAATGTACAATGATGAATGATGTTCTTTGGGGCATTGAGGGACATTTTAAAAGCTTATTTTTCATTTGCTATTAATTTCTTAAGCACTTTGTAGTGGCTTTTGAGATATGTTTGAGATTTTTTAGAGGGAACAAAGGTTGTGTTTTTTTCTTTTTTTACTTCAAAAATCAACAAGCTATGCAGTTTGGGCATATACAGGGGCTCCTCAACTTACAACATACTCGAATTATGACAATTTGTGCTAACCCCCCCATCAAAATAATCATTTGGGTTATTTTGTGTGGGTTTTGGGGGTGGATGGTTGGGCTCCTGCAGAGAGCACACTAGGTTCCCAGAGCTCTTGTAAGGGCTGGTAATAAACCAGAAATGGGCCTTGTCCCATATTTGAGCAATAAACCCTTGTGGAAGCCTCCACTCTTCCCTCAGTGGCTTTTCCACACCCTGGAAAAGCATCACAATATAATAAAGTGCTTAGGAGAGAGGGGAAGCAAATCCTCAGGTGGGTGAGTATCTCCCTCTGATGGACTGACAAAGGAATTGCCCCAGGACATTACACACATAGACGTTCATGTTGACTTACGTCGCACACTGAGGAACGGAACTCTAAGTCGAGGACCCCCTGTTTCTATATATCTCACACTCTATAACCATACTGGAATTTTTACAAAAAATAGGAACTCACAGGTGATGAATCTGTATCTCATTTGTTTATTTCTTCTCCAGCTAATTTTGAACTACTCCAAAGCTTCAGCAGCTGGGCAAGAGTTTGTGAAGCGTCTCAGCAACATAACGATCCAGTCCACCCTGTTTGTTCCTGATAACAATGGCCTCTATGAGAATGAGGTGCCCAAATTGTGTTTGTGACATAGAATTACATATTTTGTATGTTATACAAGAAAATAACAAACTTTTTCCTCTGAATAGACACTGTCCTACAGGGATCTAGAGCACCACCTGTTGGAGGGGAGCGCTCTGATGCTGCAGGCTCTCATTAACATCACTCATGTTCGGACTCGCCTGGGACACTCACTGAATGTGAAAGGGGTTCCCAGCCTCCAGAACCCTCAAGCACAGGTTCTTACTAAAACTGCACTAAACACTGAGTGTTATTCTCGCACTAATAGGCATAGTGTCTTCATAATTTGCTTTCCCACTTCATGGTACTGGCTCACCTTCAGGTTTCCATAGATAAATCTAGCACTTGCTACCTGTTTCATATCTACTTTTTGTGGCTGAGTAGATACCAAAACATGGCATGAAAACACTGAATTCTGTTGTTTGATTATGGAAAGAGTAACTATTTCACCATAGGATATGTCCTCTGACATCCTACACAAACCAGCAGAACAGCATCACTATAGGATTCTCCATTGCTACTGTGTTTGTGGTTTTTGAAGATGGCATCACAGCAGAGTCCTGCAGCATCAAGTAAAGCTGGTACCATGCAGTGGAATAGCATTGACACCGACCCTCCTGAACCTTGTTTCGCTGGATATGAAATGATCATAAAAGTTATGTTTGGTCTTTTCACTCCCAAGGCCTCCTCTGGATACATCAATGACCAATACATCATTGAATCAGACATTCTAGCATCTAATGGCATCATCCATGTGCTGCAAGGGCCACTGAAAGCTCCACTCCCTCCGCCTCAGTCACTGCCCCAGGCCCATAAGGCAGGGATGGGCATTGGCGTTCTTCTACTAATAGTGCTAATCATAGCTGCGGTGTTTGTGGCATACCATTTCTACAACCAGCAGTCCAAGCCTTTCCAGTTCCACTACTTTAAGGTAAGTGCGTGTGTGTGTGTGTGTGTGTGTGTGTGTGTGTGTGTGTCTGTGTGTGTGTATGTGTGTGTGTCTGTGTGTGTGTGTGTGTGTGTGTATGTGTGTGTGTGTGTGTGTGTGTGTGTGTGTGTGTGTGTGTGTGTGTGTACCATATATCTTCTAATAATAGCCCGTCTCTTATTGACGCCCGTTTCCAATAAACGCCGAGTTTGAAGAGATGTCGCCAACAAATAGACGCCGGTTTCAAATAGTACCGGCCCAAGCTTTCACTTCCTACCTCCGTGTTTTAACAGATTTCATTCCCTAAAAGGTATGAAACAGCTTAATACCAACCTCTGATTTCTGAAGAAGTTATATGAGTGTAACGTGTGTAATTATTAATTTCTGTTGTGATATCTGAGGGTTATTGACGGATATTAAGCGGCTCTGTTTAAACTTATTGCTGCATTTGGTGCTAAACCACTCCCACAATAACAGCCAATCACAGACAAGTATCACCACACACAGAACAGACAGAGGGATGATTTTAGTCGTGATGTATTATCTTAAGTCTAAATAAATGCGAAGAAGCTGCATGACATTTTGTGGTCATAAATACCCACACCATTCCGTCTGCGAGGTGAATAATAGCCCGTCTCCAACAAATGTCTGTCTTTATTAAATGCCAAGCCGTCCCAATAATTTTTGAATAAACGTGTATACATTTTCTATATTTTATTCCTTTGCTAAATAAATGGTCGTTTCATTTTTTGTCAGTTTACCATAATAATAATGACTAAAGTGGTCATGCACAGTGCTACTTTTTAAATAGTTGTAATCGTTTCAATAGAAAATAAAGTGTTAAATGAATTCCCTAAACGTGTTTATGTTTGACACAACCTTCGCAACTAGTTTTTCTTATTTAATTGCTAATTAACTGTGCGAAAATAAAAATTCAAGATAAAACTATCAATATTTTCAATAATTTTATCTTCTCAGTGGATCCATATTTACTGCAGTATTCATGTGCTTTCAGGAGGACGAGGGAGAAGATAAAACCCCATCTGACTCTTTTCCATACGTCAGTAACCCCATGTATGAGTCCACATCTTCTCCCAAAGCCCCAGAAGCCCCAGTGGAAGACGTAAGTAAATAAAAATATGTTCATGTCATTCGTGCTGGAAGATAAAACATGAACTACCTTTGATTTTACTTTAGCATCTTATTGTAATAATGGGTTTATGAGCAGCACTTACACAGGACTGTTTTGTAGAAGGATGACAAGCACCAGGTGGCTGCTGGTGGTGCCTATGACCTTCTCCAGGACAGCTGAAGAGATGTGCTGTGCTGAGTGATGATGATGGAGGATGAGGAGGAAGGAGGAAAGCACTGGAACTTTCGAAGGTCATACTGGGGCAGCAGTGAAAACGGTTCCACTGTGAGAGAAGCTACACTGATGATCCCGCATGCTGGGCAACGCACAGAACTGTTTACATCTTTGTATGTATGTGATCTGGGTGAATGTTTTTTGTGTGTGTGTAATGAACTCTTTAATAAGACACTTTCAAACAACTAAAAGTACATGTGTAGGTTTTGATTCATGCAGTTTATTTTTACAAAGCTTTCTTCCATTGCATAACTCCAATGTCTACACATAAAACATGAACCACATAAAAATGGACTCGTTCTTTTTATAAAATTTTTTGTGTGATGATTTTACAATAAACACCCCCAACCACAAATTTCTACTGCAGTTTTGATCCTATAAAGGTAAAAATTTCACCTGAATAGTGAGACAATCCCATTTTTGTGTCCAATTAACCAAACAATTTGCAATTTGATATAATTAGCCTTTTGTTTATGTGCTGTAACATAATAAACCAGCTCAAAAAAAATCTATTTGTGATTTAGCATCACACTCATCTGTGACAGACTGTACTGTACAAGAGTATAACATTTCTATTATACTGTCAGATACTGGTTTCAGCTTGATTTCGTACCTTTGCACATTATTGGCCTAGAAACCTCAGGATGATCCAAATGAGTCAAAAGTTGCTCAATATCATTAAATATAATTTTGTAAATGTTACTCAACCATCAGCCGAATATCCTTTATATCCCTATATATCCCAGTTCTCAAAATACACTGCACATTCCGTAGTGGGGTGGAAGGGTCATTTCAGCCAATATAAGTTACAAGTTCATACTGACTGTCCTTATACTGCTCCATGTAGGGAAATACTGCCTCCCACACCTACACACAGAGATCAGCACTGTCAGTGCGCTTACTGGAATCTGACATACACTGCTTACAAAAGAGGTAGAGTGAATGAAAAAGAGAGTTTAGAAAAGGTGGTTAAAATGAAAAGTAATACACACCCTTTCCTCTAGGAGGAGCTTGTGAGCTGCTTCAATGTCAAAGCCCATGACACTGTCTTTGTTCCATGGCCTAACAGGGAAGCAGAATTTGACAGATTTTCAGTGACACAATCCACCAAAAAAACAATGACATCATTGAAATGGTCTGCAGGACATTCAGACTTTCTGGCTGTATCAGAGGAAGTCACAACTTAGAACACTTCTGACCTGGCAGAACGACTAAAAATGTGATAGAACTTTACCATCATGGTTCCAGCAGAGTCATGGTTGATGACCAATTCAAAATGGAAATATAAGGCTTAAAATATTGAAACCCCAAAGCAAAAGCTCTCCAGTCAGTCGGTTTTCTGTAATGTTGAGTGCTCTGTTCGGTTTGGCCCTCAGGAACTGGACTGAAGACCTAACATGTCAGATTAACCTCCAATCATTTTAGAAAGAGCCAGAAAAATCTTGATTGGTAACAGGTAAGACACTCCAGGCCTACTAGATGTCTTAGTAATATCTAACCAGGTTTCAGTGGAAAACAGAAGTGGCAGCTTTTAGTCAGGACTCTACTACAACTGACAAGGTTAAATATATGTTAAATTGTTTGTTAAATTCAGGTCTTGTCTGTGTTTAATTTTAAATGACTAAACGTACATTGGGTTAGCTTAGTGCTAACGTACTAGTGGAATCCAATATAGATGCTAGCAGACGTGTGATTAGTCTTGGTTAGTACTGATGTGAATGACCGAAAAGCATCTGAACAAAAACTGGACAATATGGGCAGATCCCCAGAAATGTGTGGGGAGCAAAAAATGAGTTACATGACCATTTTCCATATGGTGCATTATTGTTCTGTTTTCTAGTCAACCTACACCACTACTACACTATAAAATGACCTTAATTTATCTCAAATATACTATTTTATAATACATTATAAAGTATATTTAGTATATAATAATATAAAATCTCTCTTATTTCACATTTCTGGATGTAAATGATTACTAACCACCTGACTACAGAGCGCAGCAGCTCATAGACCATCTCCAATGGTTCAGTTGTCCTCAAGGGCCGGTGGAATTCCAGGGCCTGACAGGCTGCCATCAGCTCGATGGCAAGAACTGAAGGAGTGTGTATGGTTGAGAGAAAGACATTTAATTACACTTAATGTGGAATGAACAAGAGTAATAGCGATCTGTCACGGTGGATAGCCTTTAGATGTCCTCTTTTTGTGAGATTTTACTAGGCCATGTTATTAGCATACCTTGCTCTACATGCTCCACCACCCTCAGGGCTTTCCTGGCCGCCCAGCCTCCCATAGACACATGGTCCTCATTGGCTGCACTGGTGGACAATGAGTCCACAGATGCCGGGTGGCAAAGCACCTTGTTCTCGGACACTGCCAAAGGATAGAGAATGTGCAAACGTTTGACTGGTGAATGACCCAGGGAAGAACTCTAGTCCAATCACATGAGCATGTGCAGAGTAAATCATCACCGAGTGCAGCTGCAGTGCAGTGGGCCACCATGAAGCCTGAGTTGAAGTCGTCATCTTTCACCAGAAAGGAAGGAAGTTCGCTGAGTGAGGGATTACACAGCCTCTCAATACGCCGCTCGCTAATACTCGCTAACTCATGAACTCCTATGGACAGGAAGTCCAGGGCCTGGAGGAGGAAGTGGAGCTTGTTTATTGATGCCTAATGCTGAAACGACATAGAACGTTGTGCACTGGCTAAAAATGTAAGACAGTTTATACTGGATTTATGTACATGCATGTGAACATGTACACTGATCAACCAAAACATTAACACCACTGTAGTCAGCAAGTGAAAAGTCAGTCTATGAAGCTGATGGGCGAGCATAAGGACATTTATCATTAGAACTTTTTTGTGATGACTAGAGCATCTCCAAAACATCAGGTCTTCTGGAGCGCTCCATGTCTGCAGTATTTGGTACGTACCAAAGGTGATCCAAGGAAGGGCAACTGGGTAATTAGCAGCAAGGTCATGGGCACCTAAGGCTCAGAAATGTTTATGGGGATAGAAGACTGATACAGACCTACAGAAGAGCTACTGAGGTTTAAAATGTTAATGCTGGCTCTCTAGAAAAGGGTCAGAGCTGTTTCAGCAGCTTGAGGGGGACCTACATAATATTGGAGAGGTGGTGTTAATGTTATGGCTGATTGGTGTATAAACACGTAACAGAAATAATTCCTCATTCCCTTTTTCCTCATTGCGTACAGGTCTACATTTAACTTTAAGGGCAGAACCAACGTCAAACTAGGCCAAATGTAGAGATGTCCCTTTCACTTCTACCTTGGCAGGATATTCTCCATGGAAGTTTCCTCCTGAAATGGTAATTCCTCGCTCAGTGAAAACCGGCTGATGGGACAGAAGTTAAGGTCAACCTGAAATAATATACTTTTACCATTGTATCACTGAAAAATTCTTGTTTGTATCACAAACTTATATTAAAAGGTAAAATGTGCACCAGCAGATATAGGAAATGAAAATATCCTCTAACATGTGGGTTCCCAATCCCAGTCCAGGCAATTCCATACTCTGCAGATGTTGGGTACACACACCTGTCCCAGTCTG
This sequence comes from Lepidarchus adonis, assembly GCA_037576955.1. NCBI lineage: Eukaryota > Metazoa > Chordata > Actinopteri > Characiformes > Lepidarchidae > Lepidarchus > Lepidarchus adonis. The sequence continues at coordinate 7,497 of JBBIGC010080602.1, forward strand.
TACGAAGGACCAAATTTGCATCTGTAGTGGCAATAACTGGACAAAGTCAACAGCCTATTGCCAGGTGTCGACATTCAACCAAAAGCAAAATTAGCGTAACATCTCAAGTGAGTAAAACTCTTGTGTATAGGGAAACTTGCTGAGCTTAAAGCGGTGCTGGAAATCTGGTTTTCCTCTGCTAGATTGAAAAATGTGACCATTAACGATGCTGTTTTACATGAAAAACCTTCATAATTCATGTACTACAAATCTCAATGCACTGTAAACAGTGTAACTGTTTTGATATACTATCTAGCGTACGCAGTTTGGGACACTTCCAACTTGATTGGCCCTCTGCCACTCACTGAAACAACTACGGTTAAGGTTCGTATAACACTATTATAAAATGTTAACAGTTATAAGACAAAAACCTTTAAACATTCAATGACATAATTTATTTTGTGATCCTTCAGCAGTTCAAAAGCATATTTCTTGTTGCTAAGAAAAATAATTTATTAGTATTATTTATTTGCATTTTTAAAAATATATTTTTTTAATGTAGGTTTATAAAACCACATGTAAGAGAGGTGGTAGGCACTCTGTTACTATGCTGTGCCTAGTATCACCCTTTACCCGAGACAAAATCAGTGCAAACATAGTGGCTTACTGCTTTAATACAAACTGATTAAAAAATATGCCGTGTAGCTATAGCACGATTAGTACATGAAGACCAGCAGTAGGATACATTACTGTCTGTGCCGCTGTTTAATTCTGTGTTAAGAATTTTCTTCACAAATACAATGGTATCATTGGCCACTCCATGCACCTACAGGAAGATAGAAAAATGGGACATTAGTATTATTAGACCATAAACAGTATATTTGGGTTTTCTCCTCCATATATTTTATCATTATTATTCTGACATGAGTGCCTACCTGAGGACAGCATCGTAGAGTATAAGCATCCTGAACACGATCGTACACTTTGTGTTCTGTAAGAAAAAACTAAAGATCAGTTAAGATGTCACAAATTGTTCTACATCTTAATCCATACTTTTCTAAAACAGTAAAAAAATGTAACTAGTTCAAACTCAAATATCTGGATAAGTGCATAGTGTTTGAATGCACTTATAGGTCTGAAGGAATCAGAAGTATGAGTCATTATCTTGTGATATCTTGTGGTTTGGAATGTTTTATATGCTGGTTGCTGTAAATGGACAGAATACATAAAAGTCATTTAGAATGTGAGTAGTTAGAGACACATAGACGTAAGACAGATAGACAGAAACTAAAGCTATGATTTCCTGATTATAACCCATCTACCTGATCTATGTTCCATAGCTCAGTCAGTAGCGTGGAGGACTCTAAAGCATCTGTGGTAAAAAGGACCATTATGCTACATTTGTTGCCTAATGTGTATTATAATTCAAACAGAGTGTATTACATTTGTCTTATATGGTTTATATTTCACTTTTATTTCTTTTTTGTAATTCCTGCACTTTGTATTTTTGTCCGTTTTCTTTAAATCTGTATAATAAATTATATTAACTATGTATATTGTAAAGCACTTTGAGCTGCATCCTGATGTATAAAAAGTGCTCTATAAATATAATATAAATGTATTATTATTATTATTATTATTATTATTATTATTATTATTATTATTATTATTATTATTATTATTATTATTATTATTATGAAAATAAGGTTCTATAACAAAATAATTCTATAGCCCACAGGTTTTCACCCACTAATGGTCAGTGAGGGGGCAGCTATTGGGCTATTAGTCATCGTTTGGTTGATCTCTAAAGCAATTTACATAACTATCTAGTAATATTTTTACATAAATTGCAAAATTGTTTTTGTTTCTCTTGGACTACATCAAGGAGAAAAAGCTTTTGGTAGCATTATTGTGTATTCATGTGAAATTTGCTACATTCATTATTCCAGGGCCTGGGCCTAACTTATTAATATAGAATTTATATTTTAAACCATATCACAGATACCATTGTAATAAGTTAATCAATGTCATTCGCTTCATGTTGCAGTTATTTTAATGTTGTGGCTGATTTGTATATTAATTCACAGGATCCAGCAACTGCCCACTGGCTCCAAATTTGTGAGGTGAGTTGATTTACTAAGTACATGTCTGTGGTAAATGATGGCATTCCTTTAAAGAGCAGGAATTTTGGAAAGCCATCCCCTGTCAGTCAGATGTTCCTGAGATAGCTTGAGTAAGGCTTGTCTCAGGCCTGGTGCTGAGAATGTGCGTCATACCTGCGATTTCAGAAGGGAAGACCTGAGAGTTGAGTAAGGAACGAAAGCGCTGAGCTACAACAATCTGCCCAGGGTGAGGCCTCAACGCATGGATGTCTGAAACAGGAGCAGAAGCGCTGCTGTAGAAAAGAATTCAAAATAATACAGAATGTGGATGGATGTAAAAGCATGCACCACAGGACCTTTTCAGCATGGAAAGTATAAGCCCTCTACCATTTCCTTTGGATATTTCCACAAGGAAAAATCCATGATGCACAACTCCACAGCTGTCGTTTTAAACTGACATCAATATAATGTGCAATAAATTTCAAGTCCCCACTGCCGGCTACTCAGTGTTGTATTTACTCTGGTTATCTTCTTTTATTTCATTTTATTTCATTTTGTCAGACATTATTATATATGTTTTATTTTAATATATTTTTATTCTTACTTTATTTGAGCTAATTGTCTTCTATACTAATTTACCATATTGTCTGTATGTCATGTCTGGCTACTCTGCTCCTTGGGCCCTGTTCATATCCAGCTGCTACATGTGTGGATGGGTTAAAGGTCACATTTCGTTGTGGTGCACTTTGTGTAATGAGATTACAGCATCCTCGACTTACAGCATCCTCGACTTACAGCATCCTCGACTTACAGCATCCTCGACTTACAGCATCCTCGACTTACAGC
>JBBIGC010080611.1:0-10423 GCA_037576955.1 Lepidarchus adonis
TAGTAGTAGTAGTAGTAGTAGTAGTAGTAGTAGTAGTAGTAGTAGAAGTAATATTATTGTTGTTGTTAGTAGTAGTAATAGTAATAGTAGTATAGTTGTTGTTGTTGTTGTTGCAGTTAGGTAGTAATTCAAGAAGTCCATAAACAAAGAATTGGACCATTACCATCACCAGCTGACCAAACTGACCTAAATGATGCTTTATTATTATTTCTGGAAGTAAATATTTCTATATCATATATTTTTATTTATGTGGAAATTGTGTAAATATGTTTAATCTGACTGCATTACTGTTTCACCACTTTAACTCTTTGCTCCCTCTAAATGAATAATAAGTATAAAATATACTGCAACATATTTCATTCACAGATTTCAACTGAAAATATAATACAATATTTGCACACTGGACATTTTATGTTCACATGAGTCTAAAATCCTGTTTTATATCTGACAGTGTGTGAAGGTTTAAAGCCTTTGCGTCAGCAGCCAGTGTTACAGGGCCACAGGCTGCTTCCGCTTTGCACTTTGATCAGTTTTTGACACGTGTGTGAAATGCAGTATGATAGTAGAGTGATATGACTCCAGTGTGATCCACTGTATAGGAACGTGAAAGGCATATGAATGCATACAGTCCTCTCCCTTAATATTCCTCCCAACAACTTACATTTGCAGAGTGTGTTGTCACACGTCAAATTGAATTATGCCATTCAACAAGCTAATAAGAGTAGCTGTTCCCTCTCCCTCCCTCCCTCTCTCGCTCTCTCTCTTTTACTCACTCTCTTGTGCGCACTCTCTATCCCTCATTCTGTCGCATAGACTGAAGCTCATTCATAATCCCTACCCCAAATAATCCTGTATTGTAGCCCTGAGAGGAGATTAGTTATTCATTAAGTTGCTGTTTCTAAGTATTAGGACAATGAAGTCTAGACTCTTTTAGCTTTGCTCAAGCAGCACTGCATGCACATGCATAATACAGGTGCAAATGTGTATTGTTTGATTTAACCTATAATCCTCCACTTGGTTTCTGTTTAAGAGCCAGTAGGCCTAAACCAACATGAAACAAAACTCTCCATGAAAGAAAAGCAAGCTTTTGGATGTTGAAAGAAGAGATTGTTTTACTGCAATATCTGTGGATGTTTTGAAAAGAAGAGAAACCACTAGTATTATAGAACATGGCTGACTCCTTTAGCTGCTGTTAAGCATTATATATTTATATATGCTGAGTTAGTCAATGCATTTCCTTTCCATTTAATTAACCATGCAAATTATTTGTCATTGTATCAGAGTACAATGAAATTTGTTTCGTAGCTCTCAGGCACCAGCAGCAGAATAAAGTGTACATACACATAAAACATGATAGAAAATTAGAAAATAGCCATAAAAGGTGCAAAGTACAATATGATAATGTATTTCTACATTACATTGATTCATCTGATTAGTGTTCACTTCTGACTTTTGGGACAGTTACAAATGTGGACAAAATTGTTGGTACCCTTATATTACATGAAAAAATGACAAATGATAATTAGACATTGCTTTTGAATTGTGGTCCAACCAATTTATTCTAAACAATAAACTAATGAAACTGGCCTGGACAAAAATGATGATAGAAAAGATTAGAGGGACAAGTCAAAGTAAGGTGTGTTCTATAATTAGCATCACTGGTGTTTTCAAGCTTGCAGTCAGTCAGTCAGTCTGTCATATTTAAAGAATAACAGTGGTCATGGTGCCGTTTGGTATTATGGTGTGAACTACACTGAACATGGACCACAGACAGCGATGGGGAAAAGTTTCTCAATAGATTAGAAAGAAACTTATAGACAAGAATGTTAAAGACCATCTCCAAACAGCTTGATGTTCCTGTGATAACAGTTGCACATATTGTTCAGATGTTTAATGTCCACTGGAGTGTAGCCAACCTCCCTGGACGAGGCCACAAGACGAAAATTTATGATACTTTGAGACGTATCATACGAATCGTAACCAAAGAGCCCAGAGCAACTTCCAAAGAGATTAGAGGTGAACTCCAAGGACAAGGTACATCTGTGTCAGATCGCACCATCCATCGCTGTTAAAGCTAAAGTGGATTTAATGAAAGACAACTGACGAGGACACTACTGTTGATGGCAAATCCTAAAAAAACGAGATGCATTAAGGATTCTGTTCCTCTGAGCATGACTTAACTCGAATTTTGATGTAAGTCCTGCATGTAATGATGCTGCAGAGGGTTTATTGGACAACACTGTGTTTTGTGGGGTTCAGTTATGTTCTGGAGCTGCTTTGCTGCGTCTGGCACAGGCAGTCTTGAGTCTTGAATGGAATCTTGAGACTATCAAGTGATTCTGGAGCTAAATGTGCTGCTCAGCATCAGAAAGCTTAGTCTCAGTCACAGGTCACAGGTCCTCCAACAGGATAATTACCCAAAACGCACAGTTAAAAACACCCAAGAATGACTAAGAACAACATTTTGGATTATTCTGAAGTGGCTTCTATGAGCTCTGAACTAAATCCTATTGAACATCTGTGGAAGAAGCTGAAACATGCATCTGGAGTGAGTGGGCCAAAATGCCTGTCGACAGGTGCAGAAGTGTCGTTGATAGTTACAGGAATCACTCAATTGCAGTGATTGCCTCAAAAGATTGTGCAAAAATATTAAGCCAGGGGTACCATCATTTTTGTCCAGGCCAGATTCATTGCCTTGTTGTTTAGAATAATTCTGTTGGACCACAGTTCAAAAGCGAAGTCTGATTTGCGTTTGTTAATTCTCAGTAAATTGTTATGTATTATTCCTTTTGTAAGTTTCAAGTTATTTCAGTGACCATTGTGGGTTTTTCTTTCTGTAACAGAAGAGTACCAGCAATTTTGTCCATGTGTGTACTTGGAGGGACAGTACAGATGTATTGTACTGTACTAACAGGAATCTCCAAACTTGCTTCAGTGGTGAATAATTAATAACATATGACACGGTTATTTCAAGCAATAACTGTCAATGCAAAGAGAGGTGTTCAGTTCCAGCACAGTTTGGTAAATTCTCTGCTTCCCACTATAACTGACAAGTAACAGGTGTGTTGAATCAAGTGCGAATGAGCAGAAAAATCACCAAACTGTCCTGCAAACTAGCTCTCCAAATTCCCCTGGTTCAATATAATGACTACAGATGTGAGGGGAATAAAATCCCTGGAGTACAGGATTATAATGACGTCTGCACCACAGGTGCCTACAGCTCATAAGTGCTAAGAGAAGAGCAAAAAGGTCAGAGAAAGGTGGGAGAAAGTAGAAGAATGAGTCAGTGAACCTGTGGAAATGGCTTACTCATCTTTAGAGCTGATGTCACTAAATATAGCACTAAGCGATTTCAGGAGAGAACATATGAGCCTCAAATGCCTGTTTACTGGAAAATGCCATAGAATCATTAGCTAAAGTACTGATGTACAATAAGAAACTTGTCAGAAACATTAATAAGGCATTTAAGAACAGCCACAATGGGAAAACTAAGGGGACCATTTAGTGTTTGCACTATAATTCTGATATATTTAACCATATAGATTAATTGCTGTTATTTTACCCAGTTTTGTTTTGTGTGCTCATTAAAAATTGAAAGAGGAAGCTAACTGAGACTACCGTACACCCAACTATCCCAGGCATTTTGTTCATGTTATTTGCCCATAATACTCAAAATTAAAATAAAACAATAAACCAGAAGTCACGTTACTTTGTTTTAACCATGGTTAAGAATTAACACAATCTTGAGTAAATTTTTATTTTCCAAAGATAAAAACTAAATATATTGTTTTAATTTAATTAAGGGCCAAAAAACTAATCAAAAACATATTTTACCAATATCTAATGGTTACAAATGGGCAACAATGCTCATAGATATGCATATCAGAAACAGAGATAGTTATAGTCAAATATGATAGTGTTCTGTTCAATATAAATGAATCTTGAAGGTTTGTCTCTGTTTGTTAAATAAATTTTTCCCAGGAAAGGAGCATATTTGTACCTTTTCCTAGTTTAATGTTCTAAAAAACAAACAAAAAAAGCAAAAACTTTTTTTTAGTAAAGACAGAGTGTATAGTATCAGTATGACTTCAAAATCTAAAACTGCAGTGGAATATTGGAGTGTAGACAGCTGCCAGAGAGTGAACTACTGAAGCTTCCACACCTGAAGCACACTCATTAAACACGGCAATTAACAGGTTAATATGAGCAGGTATGTTTGAGCAGAGAAACTACCACTGTTGGACACTGTCCCTCGAAGACTGGAGGTGCCCACCCCTGCTGTAGAATCTACCACATCTTTTCAGCCCCCAGCTCTGCATATATTACATCTGTCCCTTATCTAATCTTCTGTATTCAGTTAACGAAGGCCCTGCCAGTGAGCTGAAGAGCCAGGTGTGTGTAATGTAGCAGAATGCTGAAGTGATATGTTAATTTTTTTTTCCATTTAGTTTTACTGTCCAAAGCAGTGGCTCAAAGAGCCATAAACAGCAATATAAACAGCAATATCTCCAATACCTACAATAACAACTGGAATGAAATGTACTAGAAGACCTCAGTCAAGCACACACAGAGAAGATGTACTAGTGCAGTTTAATGGCTGGCTTTTTCCTACATTGCCATAATGGTCACTCAGTGCACTGATTGGTCAAAATGACTCTGCCCTCCATGCCAGACCCCCGCTGTAATATCTGTACTTAGAGAGAGAGCCCAAGAGTGCAATGTCTGATGGAGGATCTGAACAGATGCTTGGTTTCATTAAAACAGAGATACTGTCTCCACAATAAAATGGCCCTGGAGAGCCGGTAGAAAAGAGTCTGACACTGTACAATGTTCCACTATCATGGAGGCACATGCATATTTACAAAGTAAATAATTACATCTCTACAGGCTGCACTACTTTGTAAAAAAAATGCATCTTGGGAAATGAATGCATCTCAAATTTATGCAAAGGTAAAATATCTTATTATGTCAGATTTGGTTTTAGGTGAAAACTATGGAAATGTAAAAAGTTCACACTACAGTAATATTATATGATGAAAGTAGGACATTTATGTAGAAGTATACAATGTTTATTTCCTCAAACAATTGATTAATTTATTAACAAAAACAAAAGCCAGCAACAGTGGTGAGTATGCAACAATAAAAATGGCTTAATAACGTGTCATCTGCCCTTGAGCATCAATTTCAGCTTGACAATGATGTCTCACGCTGTTCACAAGTCGACTTATTGCTGCTGAGGCATCTCACTCTTCTTGAAGGATCACCCTTAGGTCATTGATTGTTAAAAGACTAATTCTGATTGAACCAGGAAATGTATTGACCAATTTACAATTGTAAGTCGTTGAAAAAAGTACTGAAACACTGAACAGTTGAACATGTGCATTCAGAAGTTTAGGGAAGGTCACATTAAGTTCGCCTGTGAAAGTTAAAGTGCATTTTAGGTTCATGCTAAAAATTCACAGAAGGGCGAATATCCCTAACTTTTTATGAGTAGTGTATATATACATATATATAAACACTACTGTATTTCCACAGGGGAAAATATGTGTTTTTAATTTACTTATTTACTTGATTCATGTGTGTACACTACAAATAAATGAAAAACAAACAGTTTATTTTATTTAATAAGTTATTGGTGTCATATATTTTATTAATGTACATTAAATGTACATATTTGAATAAAAAATACATACATCCCATTAAATATGAACATCCCATAAAACAAGTGCATTCCATGGAAATGGTTTATATTTCTCAATATATTTCACCATTTTAAAGTAGTGCCTGTAGATGAAGGTGATTATACTCCAACATAAGACACATGCAATTAATTATTTGTAGTTATTTTGATTAAATAAACAACAACACCACACAACAGATCAGTCATATTAAATAGAAAAAGTAAATACATTCTTAAAAAATAGAATTAGGTGTTACAGATTATGTGCCATTAATAAGATGTTGTATTTGCTATTGAGGTGTGTGGTGTCATTGTGCCATGATCTAAAGGGCTCTCTAAGGCCTTCAGAAAAAATGTGGATTCCTTATTAATATGGCAAGGTTTAAAAAGACTCACTGTTTAAAAGAAGTCATTGTACTGAAAAGAATATACAAGCAGTGTAGGTTGCAAATGACTGCCAATCCCAAATTCAGCTTGAGATTTTGATTTCACAACTCTGACAAAAAGAAGAGATTTTATTTTGAGGTTTTTTTTTATGTTGTGACACTTCATGCAAGAAAAGCCTCAAACTTCAGGAACTCCTCTCAGGAAAGTTTGCCAGAAAACAGAAAACAGGAATTTATTGAGACTGGTGGACTATCATGCAATACGTTATTGCTACTAAAAGGGGCGAGACTAGGTCATGATGGTCACTTACTTTCTCCAAAGAAGAGTACTACATTTATAAGAATAAGAATAAAACATAAAGTTTATACATTTCAATAATGAGTTTATGTGTTTCTGGTGCTGTCTTTTTTAATTGCACTCTGAGTCCTGGAGGACTGCTGCACAGCACAGTGATTTCCTCATTTAAAAACACCCATCTCTCCAGGGCCGAAGCTGAAGGCTGTTTCACGTCTGCAGGCACAAACGCAGCTTGAAGCTTATGGTTACTTAGTAAAGCAGCCAGTAGCCTGGCAGAATAAATGGTGGATGAAAAATAAGGGAAGACAAAACAGAAACACTTTCACATTTGTTACCTGCACAAAAGGACTGACTCAGCTTGTTAAAGTTCCATTATCCACATTCCCCTTCGCACTGCCTCTATAGCTGCGTGAATTAGCTTTAGCCCAGGGATTTGCACAGCTTTGTGCTATTGCTGCATAGGCAGTGGCCCATTCGCCCTTTTGGAAAGTTGCCCCCTTGAATGATTTTGATAGCTGGAATTACTAGTATTAGTGCATCATTGGAAGTTGGATCAAATTAAATGTCCATATTGTTTTGGTTATAGCTGTTAGTTTTGTGCACACAGAATTAGCAATGAATCAGTGTGAGTGCTTTCATAGTTGTGATAGAGTGATATGTGAGAGTCCTATTTGATTGAGAAATACTTATTTATAGTTAGTTTAGCTTATACTCCATAGTCTAGTTAGTTTATTCAGTTTACACAGTTATTGGTCCTTGCTACTAAGGATGGACAACACTATTAATTTGTGAACAGTAATTTTACTGTATTTAATAATATTGTGTGTGTGTGTGTGTGTGTGCGTGCGTGCCTGCGTGCGTGCGTGCGTGTGTGTGTGTGTGTGTGCGTGCACCAGAAATAGAGGGCAAAAAGGGGAAAAAAAGAAAAGTACTGTCTTGCACATTTATTTTCTACACTTTTCCTTACTACCAAAACACAATTTTACTGAATCAACTTATTCTATTTATTTATTTAGTGTGACACAGTTGGCACTTGAAGATGAGATGGTAGCTTGAAGATGAAATATGAATATAAACTACAGAGGTGCATGTAATTGGCTGAAGTGTGGTCACACAACTAAGATAACAAGATTAGCTTTTAATACCTCAATGTTTTGATAGAACATTCAAGGACAAGGCCGGATGTGACCCATAACAGTGTGTTCTCTGCTGTCTGCAGTCTTAGCAGTATCACTTTGCTCTGTGGCTGGAATTAATAAGCTGCAAATTAATGCTAAATAACTAGCACTCAAGTTCCTGTTATATTTTCTCACTGCCCACCAGCAAGGAATGCATTAAATATTTTGCACCTTTCTCAAGTTTATTTATTTTTTTTCATCTTCTCTGCACCATTTTTATCATCTTCTTATAATGTATGCAAATGTCTACAGAACCCGGCCTGTTAAACAGGACTACATTCACACCTGACAGGCAAAGGGGAAACAAGCCACTGAGTTGAAACCAGTTGAAAGTATTTCTCAAGTCTTGATTCCTAAAATGTATGTGCTAAACAAGTCAGCATGCGTTATTCAATGCCACTTCTACAAAGAATGCTGAAGTGATAGTAAAAGTAATATTGGCTGTTTAACATTGTAATCCCTAAAACTTGTAAGGAGCTCCACGCTCATTGACCACCAACAAGCCAACCCACTAAGACGCTCACTGGCTCAGGTCTGTTTGTGCCGATTTGTTAAGTCCATAGGCAAAAGTGACTGAAATGTGGTTTGAACATGAAATATATACAGCACCACCACCATCACAAACAACAACAACAACAACAACAACATCATAATAATAATAATAATAATAATAATAATAATAATAATAATAATAATAATAATAATAATAATAATAATAATAATAGTAATAGTAATAGTAATAGTAATAATAATAATAAACTTTGTTTTTGTCATTATGATTTTTATTATTATTAAGAATATTATCTCTAGATTTAGATGTTAGCCTGATATATTACTACAGTAAAAATGGAGATCATGCTTGTCTCAATTGTATTTTAAATAAAGCAATAACTCATTGCAAAACTGCAGCTTCAGCTGAAACATCACAAAAATGACTAAAATAAATCAGAATATCAGAAAATGAATCTCCACTTTAGGTCTTGAGTCTTCGAGGCTCAAGACATTGAAATTCAAGTCACATGTCTATTTAGTCCTACTGAGTCAAGTCATCAGATTAGTCATGATAAAAATGTACCTGGTTGAGTTTAGAGTTAGGGAGTGTTTGTGCTGCGTACTTGTGTTTATATGTGTGGGAGAACAGAAAGGCAATGTCACAAATGCTACAGTATGTTAGTTCACAGCAGGCATGACGAACTGGACTCCATTTGACCACAGCCCTGCATCTAACGCTCTGAAATCAATCCATGATGGCGTTGCTAATTAATTGATGAGTTAAATCAAGTGTGCTTAATGAGTCTGAACGCTGTGGTGCTGTAGCTCATGAGAACTAAAGATTGACATATGAGGTCCACATCAATTGGCCCAAAATGTTACTGGCCGACCACAAATTTTCCTGACCATTTCCAATAACCCACCATGGAGTGGTTTGATTTCATCTTTGAGGGGGTTACACTTCTCATACCACCTGACTCAATGTGTGATATGTTGATAAGGGTGTGTGCCATTAGGAGTGTGCTGTTAAACTGTTATTTAATATAATTTACACCTTCAACTCAACATTGCTTTTTTTTTTTTTTAATAAAACTGTTAATCAGCCACTGCAGTACAAACTCATTATATTCACTTCAATGTCACTGTGTTCATTTCTTTTAATATAATATAGAAATGAACAGAAATGCACAATGTTCACACAGTGTATAACGTAATATATTGTTCTGCCAATTGAAGTCTGTTAAGACACTGAATTGATTAGTCAAGACGTTTTCTGAATTTTGTCATTACATTCACACCTTTTACTCATACTGACAGACACCTGTCACCTTTCGCGAGGCAGTTTGCATGACAAAGCAAGCTAATGGATTCAAGCAAGGGGGCAGGTTTGTGGGCGAGCTATAAGGGGGAGCTCCATACAAGAATTTTGTAGCTTTCTGGAATTTTAGAGTTAGGCTGCTTGTTCATTAGAGAAGTGGAGCTCAGTCCATTGCATGAAAGATGTTGACTTCATACACTTGTGCGCACAGAAAGATGTGATGAAAGAGTAATTATTTTTATACAAAGATGTATTGTATATCTAGGGGTTATCCAAATCAAGTCAGACCACTAACCTTATCCATGGTGTGGCTTTCATTTCACTTGTTTAATCAATTGGTCATAAATTTAGAGAATTGAGGTTTAAGAAGTGTATATTTGCTTGGTTATCATGATAGGATGACAAATAACATTAGTGACTAATGGGCTTGTTTATCTGATTTCTTTTATTTATGGCAATGTTACAGAAAGATACATCAGCATTTCTACTCTCTTCAATTTTTTTACTTTAAGAAAATGGAAGAAGCATAATTTCAACACGAACATGTTTTAAAACTAATCTATTTTCCCTCAAACTTCTTTTTTTACCCTGTGCTGTATTGTGTTGCTAGTAAAGGCACCATTGTCTGCTGAGAAAAAGCACACAGAGTGAAAATGAAATCCAGGAGAGTTTACTTTATATCTGAGGAGAGTGATGGAGTTTCCCTTTCCCTTGTGGAACCATTCTCAATTTTATTCACTCCCCATATTCTCGCTTTCATCACTGCCTCATTGCAGGGCTGTAATTCACTTTGGTTTTATGTGTGAGACGGTGCTGTTATGGTATGCTTTTCACTCCTTCCCTCCCATTAGCTCCTGCTTTCTCCCTGCTCGCTCTTCTTGCTGGCAGTTCTCTGCCTCCAGGAGCCCCTTTGTCTCTCTTTGCTGAAGATGCATTCCCTTTCACTCTGGCCAGAATTGGCTGCTATACCTTTCAGAATGATAAGAAAGAAATCCTGTTTATTTATTTATTTATTTATTTATTTATTTATTTATTTATTTATTTATTTATTTATTTATTTATTTATTTATT
>JBBIGC010080622.1:0-10423 GCA_037576955.1 Lepidarchus adonis
GTGGAGTGAGCTGAAGAGGAGAGTGCAGAGGAGAAGCTGTGGAGTGAGCTGAAGAGGAGAGTGCAGAGGAGAGGACCAGGTTGCTGGATGATTTAGAGAAATGGAAAGAAGAATGGTCGAAGATCCCTTTTTGTTTTCTCCCATCTTGTGAAACATTATAGAAGAAGATTAGATGCTGTTTTTGGCAAATGGTTGTTGTACAAAGTCTTAACATCAGGGGTGCCAATAATTGTGGAACAGGCGAAAATAATAATTTTTTAGTCAAGGATTTTTTCCCCTTGAAATTCAATTGAGTTGAAGGTTACATTTTTTAAAATATTTTAATTTATTTTAAGGCTTTTAACACATCTTAACCAGGAGTGCCTATAATTCTGGAGGGCACTGTATATAATATAATGTATAATTTTTAAACTTTGTGTTTAATTTAAAACATAAATGGAATTAACACTCAGAACAGGTATTTAGATTCCTGTGGGGAAAAAAGTTTTTAATGCCTTGAAAATGCTTTTCAGGCCAGACCTAATAAACCTTGTTATTCTTTTCTTTCTTTCTTTATTCATTCATTTTGGCCTGAGGCAGCATAACCTGTTTGTTTCATCTGCTTGCACTTTCTGGATCTTTCTGACACTACGGTCGGCCTATGGATTGCATATAATTAATCTCACAACGTCCTCCAGAGACACCGTCTCCAGAGCTACTCCCTCCTTCTGCTGTGCTACACCTGCCTGGGTGTGTCTGCCCCTGGCAGCTTGCAGGTTATCACCTCAGACAAACTCCTTCTCTGATTAAAGATCAACAGGGCTTGAACAGAACATCTCGTCCACGTTTTTCAACTCATTCTGAATGCATTAGGCATCGCTCGGCGAAAACCAAATAATACAGTTCATCAGCCCCACTTCGTAAACTTGCTGGAGCCTTCTCCATTCATCTTCCAGTGTCACAATGAAGCTCCCTTCACCCCCTCAAGCAGTGACAAGGGGGTAGAAGAACAATGTCTCCACTCTCTAACAAACACACAAACACTATGGCTGCCCTCTGCCCTGCAGTCATGTTACCTAATACCCTTGCTTCTCCTTTAACATTGTTTTTGGGTTTTATTTAGACGACATGAGCATGTTCCTGAACGTTCCTTACTGTTTTTTCTCCACAAGGAAAGCAATTTCATATAAAATTCGTAAATATGTATGAAAACACCACCAGTCGTTCTCAGTGTCAATGAAAATCAGTCAATGGAGAAAGGTCAAACAAAATGTAACATCCACCATAATCCTCAGAGATGAAAGAAAGAATAAATAAATCACAGTTTTTGAATATTTGGATCCTTTGAATTGCTCATGTGTAAAAACATTCAGGATTGAATTGAAAATGAGTCGTTTTTGTGGCTTATCTTTGTATCTGGACTGAGGAGTGAGTTCAAAATCCAGAAGAAATCAAACTATTATTTCACAAAAAGCCGCCCTTCTCTTTCACCCAAAATGCTACCATAAAACCCTCCACCACAGGAACATTAATCACTCTCTTAAGGCTCCAGAGGGTCTTCTCCACAGTTATCTCATTCCTAGCTCCACACCCTAATCTAAACAGAGCAACAAAATCTTTATAGCTCCATACCATGACCTTGCAAGCTGTTTTACATTTCAATCACAACCTTATGAGTCTGTATCCCAAAGCACATATTAAGCCCACCACTAATCTGAAAACGGGGGATTCTCACTGACACATGCTTGGCTTAATCTGTCCCAAAAAACAGCGTTATGAGTAAAGCAAAGAAATATTATCTGAGGAGACTTGGAGATCTCCATGAACTCACACGGCCGGTTTAAACAAAATTAGCCAAGCTCTGACCTCTGACTTTCAGGGCAGTGAAGCAAAGACATAAAGAACAATAGTGTTCAGCCACGCCTAGTAACCCCTCCAACCCTCTCACAGAGCAGCACCCTGCAACCCTCGGCCTATGGCCTTTATTCACTCTCATAAGTGCAACTGAAAAAGCAGCGTAGTCTTTCATCCACTTGTGATTTCCATTTTTTTTCCAAACATTGTTTGTCTCAGCCCTTAAGGACTTGATTTGTCTGTCAGTAAAATTATTCATACTTTTGTATAACTGATTTTATCTTGCACATTGAATGACTCAAAAAATTTTATTCGCCATATGTTCAGTTTTTGCTAACTACCCAATAATATTGAACTATTCAGGACTTCAACACTGAGAGGCTGAAGACTGGTATGTGCTTCCTACAAGTAAAACTAGCCACAACATCTTTTCATACTGCCACAAATACAACCATACTCTCTTGAAATCCCGGCCATGAGTGGCTGAATGACGTAACCCGGCCTGGGCTGTTTATAGCAGTAGCTTTTGGGCTTCAGTGGTCAATCAATGCAACTGTAGCAGATATCAATTAGCCGAATGCTAATTAGCCATTACGTGCATTAAGTTTTCGCATTCTGATGTCGCTGTTGTACACCTAAGTAATCACATCCTGTAAATGTGTGAAACATTATCACAAATATTCATGTTCAACACGATTTTCAAATTTTGCATTTTCTGATTGGTTGCCATGATAGAGCAGTGCTGTTGCCACAAAGCAAGAAGGTCCTGGGTTTGATCGCAATACCACCGACAATGGACGGGGAAGGACTAGCATGTGATTCCTCCTAATCACACAGAGGCCGTCACCACGTTTATTCTTTACCTGCCACTAACAACATCCAGATCTCCATGTCAGCTAACAAAATTGAGGTAGCGCTATCCTACCCACCCAGAAATGGCAAAGTCATCTTTGTTTTTTTGGAGTCCCAGCTACTTACACAACTGCACCACTTTGGAGTTTCAATTTTAAGGTAAAAAAAAGTTAGCTGTGCTCAAAAAATCTATATCATAAAAAATATTTTGACCGACTCATAAACAATACATGCATTGATATAGATGCTGCTGTATCAATATTGGAAGATCAAGGTAAGTTGTCCAATGGTGTAATGTAGAAACATTGAAAAAGTAGACCCATAACTTTCATGTGAAATAAGGAGTCTAATGCACAGTGGGTGTATGTATACGATATGTCATTCTACCAACACAGCTAGCTAACAATGTGGCTAACAACCAAGGACATTGTGTTGTAGATGCTGTCGTTTTTTCAGCTGAGTGGTGGGAAAGAACTGTGCCAAACTTCGCAGATGAACAGTGGATACAGAACTTTAGTTTGTCATCCTACTATTATCTGATCTCCGTTGCCATTGGCAACCAGAACTGGAGACAACAAAGACTGAACTACTATTTAGGTGTCCCTCCAAATAAGGATTGCCTTGACACGGTGGAAATTCACTACTGACACTAAACTACAGAAGCATTTTACATTTGTTTGGTGTAGGTATGTCAACTGTGTAACTAGAACGAAAACTACACAGTTTCTTCAGTGAAGGTGAACTGATAAATCCTTTATTAGTGATCCCAACCATGGCTGTTTAATCAAAATTTTAACAGCGCTCAAAATAATGAAGAACAGTTCAGCTGAATACTTGTGATGTTTTTAGTCATTAATCAAAATGTATTGTGTTACATATCACATTGTTGACCCTGTGTCTGAATATGTATCGTATTGTGAGGTTGTTAGCAATACCCAGCTCTACTGTGAATATAATTTAATCTCAGCAAATCTTCCCATTATACTCAGTATATTTTACTCTAGCATCTTAATGCATTGTCGTAGTGTCTGGTACTCTGAGCCAACATCTAGCCTTGATTTTCTGATACTATATTGAAACTATATTAAACCATATGGAATTTCTCCATCTTTTCCCAACTTGTCCATTGTTTTTCACTATTTATTGAAACTAAACATGTTTGGGAATGTTGACCAGGTCAAATCTGCTGTAACTTCTACTGAATGTGTTTCTCAGGCTGATTGTCAGGTCACCACCTGGAATGTCAGTGATCCGACTCCTTCATATTTTTTATAAATTTGGTTTTATTGCGTACTAACCCTTCTTCTTAGTGAATACAGAGCTTGCTCTGTAATACTGCTCTTTATTCCAAAACTACCCCTACAGCCAGAGTGACCTTTGATGAGAGTGGGTGCCATTATGTGGGTAAGCAGATGGTGCATGTGTGTGAGGAACTTGTGTGAAGTGTAGAGCTGTAGCAGGAAGCCGGGCATCACTCTCACATTCTTGTCCCTCTACAGTTTGTTCTGCTGGTGTTTGCTCACTGCATGAGGGCCAGACTGCTCCAGAGCTGCAGGGCCCATAGAGGAAACACCTGCAACCTCCAGTCCCAGACACTGACCACTGACACTGACTAACACAGCAGCTCCCAATCAACAGTGCAGCACATTCCCAGATTAACACTGAGCACAAAACACTGCAACTCCTACATTACTATGACAATCACAGTAACATTTAAATGTTTAAATGGCTTCAATGTCAAGGCTTAAGCACTTTCAGAAATCTGTGTTGAACAATGAATGCAAGAGACAGTTTTGTGCAAAAGTTAGAGCACCCCAGGTCAGGTTTCATGCCTTGGTGATTTCCTGAGTGAAAGCAAGTTTGCATTCTTTATAGAGAATTATCTTAAATAAGGCACTTTTTGGACTTTTTACACAGCTATTTCATTTAATTCTATGAATTTGCCATATTTAACATGAAATATTCCATAATTACACAATTATAGAGTAATTCTGTAATAAAATGTGAAGAACTTTGTAAATGAAAAAAAATCCGCACTTTCACAAAAGCAACAAAACATACCATTTGACCAGGGATCCCCAAACTTTTGCATGACCTGAATGGGCAAATCAACAAGGCCAAAGCGGCTGTAGTTGTCCTCAATAACCTTCGCTATAAGAATAATCCATTAGCTAAAGCCCAAAGGTTAATCTGCACCAAGTCTGAGTTTTACAGGGCGAAAAAGGTAAACCTGAATGCTAAAGGTATTTACAGAGCCTCAGGCATTCAGTGATTGGTGGGAAAGCTCATTGGCATATTGTGATATCAGTACTACAAAGTTCTTTTATCAGTTAACTAACAATATATCATGCCGCTCTGCTTTATATACAGCATCACATATAATCCAATGCTTCATTTCAGACTGGATCTCATGCTCCATATGACTTCCTGTCTTTTATATGTTTGTTCAGGACGGGTGGAGGGCTTTGAATAATAAAGACAACAGCACAGCTTCTACAGCAGTTGAATGTCCAGTGTCCAAGTCTCTTTAAGGCCTAGAGATCAGTTTCAGGTCAGGCAACTGGGGTGGACTGTGAGTGATGACCCTGTTTATTCTTTAAGACCGCCTGTAGGTGGTTTCAATTACCACTTCAAAATTCCAGACAGAATCAGTTATATTAATGTATGATGAAGGATAAATTCTCTGTAGCAGAAGATACTACGGATCTAGCTCACTCAAAGTCTTTCTGCCCAAACCTGACACAAAATTCAGTCTCAACTTAACTATAATCCCAATACATTCTGTCTGAAACCCGCTGTAGCTGATAAAATTCCATCTGACTCTGACTGTACTTTAATCCCCAGATTGTATCTGAACTAGGATACTAATTCCAGCATCATGATCCCCCACCCCACCCCTGGACCCCAGACACAAAACTGAGAGAGAGCGACAGAGAGAGAGAGAGAGACCCATTCATTATTTTCAATACTGTCTTTCCGGGATGTAATGTTTGTCCAAACCTAATCTAGTCTTAGAGCACCCCGTATTTTATATTGCTGCCATGTTCAGAGTTACCAACACACAATTTATGAACATCATCTTTTTCTTTTGTTGTTTAATGGCAGTAGGCAAACAACTTCTAGATTACAGCTGCCACGGTGGCTTATGGTTGGTAGGCATTGACCAACCCTAATCTAAACTCAAACGAAGCTGAAACCCAACCTAAGCCTGGCCACTATCTACCAGGCACACAAACTCCCAAAAGTTATTTAACCAAAGTCAACCAGACACACAAACTCCCAAAAGTTATTTAACCAAAGTCAACCAGGCACACAAACTCCCAAAAGTTATTTAACCAAAGTCAACCAGACACACAAACTCCCAATAGTCTTCTAACCAAAGTCAACCAGAAACCCAAACTCCCAATATTCATCTAACCAAAGTCAACCAGAAACACAAACTCCCAATAGTTATTTAACCAAAGTCAACCAGAAACCCAAACTCCCAATATTCATCTAACCAAAGTCAACCAGAAACCCAAACTCCAAATAGTCATCTAACCAAAGTCAACCAGAAACCTAACATCCCAATAGTCATCTAACCAGAAACCCAAACTCCCAATATTCATCTAAACAAAGTCAACCAGAAAACCCAAACTCCCAATATTCATCTAACCAAAGTCAACCAGAAAACCCAAACTCCCAATATTCATCTAACCAAAGCCAACCAGAAAACCCAAACTCCCAATATTCATCTAACCAAAGCCAACCAGAGACCCAAATTCCAAATAGTCATCTAATCAAAGTCAACCAGGAATCCAAAATCCCAACAGTCATCTACCCAAAGTCAAATTTTCTTTGCTCTTGACTGTGATGACGAAATTTGTTAAACCATGCTGCTTTTAAAAGTCTGGAGGTTTTTTTTGCCACAATAATTCTATTTAATACTAAAATGTAGTAATTGTCTGAGATGAGAGCTATCACCTGATACATCGTGTTAACTCACTTGTTCTTACAAAATGTGTCAGTTTAACAATCGTGAGGTAAGAAATTACAACGAAGAATGAAGTGGGGAGAAAAACTGAAGCAGGGGTAAAGGCAGGACGAGACGGCCGGTGAGGAAACCTGAACGTGAAATGTGAACCTGGCCTGAGCCTGACAAGTATTTCAAAAATGATGCCCAAAACTGGTGTGTGGCTAAGCTGAAGACTTGAGTCATTGTTCATCAAAGCGTAAAGGCTGTGATACTGTGATACATGCAGAGTGTGGGTGCAGGGAGAGCGTGGGTTGTCTCTGCAGACCAGATGTTTACACTTTAGCTTGTAACGTTGGAGATTGGAGAGGGGTCCCGCTCAGAACTGCTGACTGTTATCAACACATGTTATATGTGAGGAAATTCCAGCTTGTTGCAGAAGGCGATTGATCGCTGGGTGCCCTAGCAGCAGGGAAATCTGACTGGTAGCCCTCAACATCTAAGCTTCTTCTGTTCCTCTGATCTCATCCATACTGTTTCATTTGTTTACATTTTTAAAGTTATTTGTAGTTGGATCAAAGAGAATGATGCATCACTGGCGTCCTGTGGGGGGTCGCAGCAGGCCGTGTGAAGCCGGAGGATCGCATGAGGCGTGTGTCTGTGTGCGCTCGTGTGTGTGTGTGTGTGTGTGTGTGTATGAAGGAAGTGTGGCCCAGCGCATAAAATGTACCCCCCTCCATACTAGTTGCATTTGTATGAGGAATGAGAAGAACTAGAGTGGAAAAATGAAAGACAAGGTACAAGGAAACTTGCAGGAACGCGTTATTGTCCCCACTGTCCCCCAGCAGAGTAGTGCTTTACTGTCCAACATATCTCGTCCTGCACGAGCAGCAGATTCCAATACGTTCTCAATGCAAGAGAGCAGCTACTCCACCATTGACTAATTTAACCACATCCGGGTGCAACACACAGGACTGATATCGTGCCAGCATCCCACATTTCTCTCTCGTTATCTGCTTTTGAGTCAAGATGTGGATCCCACAAGAAGGATTATTGTATGGTGGCCCGACAGATGCTTCAACAAACACCTTCGTTTAGCCAACTTAATAAAAAAAATACATGAAACGTAGCCTAGAATTAACTGTACACTAATCAGCCATAACATTAGCACCACTAACAGGTAAAGTTAACAACAATGATTATCTAGAAATTTCATCTCTGAGCTGCTTTGACAAGGGCCTTATTGTGATGGGCAGAACATCTCCAAAACATGGTGTGTTCCAGGAATGCAGTAATGTAAGTGATCCATCCAATTTCAAAACTGCTTTATCCATTTCAGGTCACTGGGAAGCTGGAGCTAATCCCAGGTGACTATGAGCCAGGGCAGGGTTCACCCCATACAGGAGGCCAACCCAACGCAGGGCAAGAATTCACCCACACACTCACACCTATGGGCAATTTAGAGTAACCAGTTAACCTAAACAACAACAGAACCAACCCAGGGATTGAACCCAGAGCCATCTTGCTGTGAGACCTACACAATATTAGGCAGGTGGTCTTAATGTTATGGCTGATTGTTCTACATACCGTACATGCAGATACAACCCAGGATTGAATCTTGGCCTATGTTCAGGTAAATAAACAAAAGGATTAAACCAATGCTCCTCTCCTTCTGCAGATGGGTTCTTCATAGTCGAGTCCACAAATCAGTACAGGCCCATATCTTGGTGACCACCACAGTATGATGGGTAACAACGTCTACGTTCTACAGGTTTTCCAGGTCACGTTTACGGGTAAGCAAGATGGCGTCAGTCCAACCAAGCATGTGGTCATGGATCCACAGGTGTAGCAGGAAGGCTTCACAATGAAGCAGTAACGCTCCTGCTACTGCATTGTCACGTTTTAAACTAGGTGAATATCAATGATGGGTCTTTGTTTTGCACTCATTCAGGGGTTGAACTACTGGGGGAGGTCTGGGAGGAGCAATTGCACTGGGGTCCATAGGGGCCCATGGTGACTGGGCCCATTAAAACCTTTATTGGCCCTGTCAAATAGGTACTGACCTAACTTTACACCCATGTGTAACAAACAGAAAGCAATAACTGTTTTCAGGATGTCACCAAAACCAATACATTTACATATACACACCTCTTTACACGTACAGCCCATTTCAGCTTATTACCCCTGACATTCATTTGTCCACCCTAGTTACACTTCCGTGCTCCGTATTAAAAAGACCTGTTTATAAGGGAATAAAGAGTTTCATAGGCTAGGGGAAGCTGTAATTCCTCAAACGTGAACTACGTTATATAGTTTACAGCAAATTAAACGCAGCAACTCTCTTCAAAGAGTAGATGTTCATACACGCCATTGCAGCTAATATTTCTGATGGCTGTGGAATTATTGCTGGAGGGTCGGACGGGTCAGGGAACGACAAGTTGTTGGGTGCAGTTATGCTGCAAAGTACAAGTGCGAGGCCAAACTGCTGTCGACTTGGAATTTTAATCTACTCAGTGATCTCCGATTCAGACATTTCTCAAAGCAGCGGTAAAGCATTTCACAGCAAAGCGACATGGGTCGCAAGCAAACACCACTGTGACGTCAGCACAGGCTCCAAAAGCTAAGAGGCTCCAAGGGACCAAGACCTAATGCTATTAAACTAAAGTTAGACTAAAGTTCTAATTGATTTCTCTCTCTTTTTATCTCTCTCTCTTTCTTTCTCTCACATACTCTCTCCCTCTCTCTGGAAAATGTCTTCTTATGACCAGAAACATGCATTCTAGTGAAACATGGTGGTGATAGTATCATGATTTGAACCTGCTTTGCTGCATCTGGAACTATGAATTCTGAATTATACCAAAATCAAAAGGAAAATGAAGGAATCAGAAGGTCACATAGACATAAATAAGTCATTCTACTAGATAAAGTTGTTATCATGTTTTGGACGGCAGAGTCAAAGTCCTGACCTTAACCAAGAACAAGTGTCGTGGGAGGACCTGAAGTGAGCAGTTCAGACGAGGAAACCCACCAGCTGAAGCTGTTCTGTATGGAGAAGTAACTTTTGCCCCAGCTGATATGCAAGTTTGCTGCAAACACATTGTAGATTCTGATGGTTGTTTGAAAAAGCTGTACAACTACAAACCTCCTCAAGTAACAACCAATATCATGTGGAGACTGAAAATCCTATGAACAAACTCTTCCCAAAACCCCCTTTTCGTCACCTTTGGTAGCCTTTAAAGGGTATTAACGATCCCCCATCCACACACACACACACACACACACACACACACACACACACACACACTAATCCCATCCTGGAGCAACTGAATGAACAAGTTCAAACCAGCTGCGTCGCTGAAGCGAAGCGCGAGGCTGGAGCGCGAGGCGCAAGAGCGGGAACTTCAACTTTGCCCAACTTTTCCTCATCCTAACAGTGCTAAAGGATGCCTGAAGAGACTGGAAATTGAAGCCGGATGGTGGCACGGAGGCTCGTAAAGGAGTCCCCCGAGTTTGAAACTTCAAACGGATACTTTACCCCCCAGCGTCGCGGTGCCGTGGAAAACGATGAGCAGCAGCAGCAGCAGCAGATTTCTGACCCGAGCTGCAGCGCTCGCGAGCCGGTCCATGTCTCCCAGAGCCTCGCCTTCTGACTGAACCCGGAGACTAGAGGAGGAGGCAGCCAGCAGCCATGCGAGGGAGACGGGCTGATGGAGGGGTGTGTGTGTGTGTGTGTGTGTGTGTGTGTGTGTGTGTGTGTGTGTGTGTGTGTGTGTGTGTGTGTGTGTG
>JBBIGC010080633.1:0-10422 GCA_037576955.1 Lepidarchus adonis
TTATATTGTGGGGTTATTTGTTAGGCATGTGTGTATGATTATTTTAGGTTATATTGTGGGGTTATTTGTTAGGCATGTGTGTGGGATTATTTTAGATTATATTGTGGGGTTATTTGTTAGGCATGTGTGTATGATTATTTTGGGTTATTTTGTGGGGTTATTTGTTAGGCATGTGTGTGGTATTATTTTGGGTTATTTTGTGTGAGTTGTGGGTGAATGGCTGATATACAATCCTAAAGGGTTCACCAATTTTCAAGCACCACTGTAGCTAGTGGGTGGAATGGGGCTCAGCTCTGTTGTGAGGGAAATAAAATTGTGAATGAAATTATCGCTCTTTCATCTCCAGCCTATGTTTGCTCTGTTCCTTCAGTCGCTCAGATAAAGGAAAACAGGCAAATGGGAATCCACACCTTTGGACCTTCAGAGGCTATCGGAGGAGTTTCAGCATCAGCTTCACCTCCAGGTTCTCTAGAACATTCTGCTCCTCTACTGCATGTGCGCTATACTACAAATGATTTTTTCAAAAACGTTTCTGACAAAATAATAATAAAATGCAGTGAAACATCTTTTTAGAAGAGGAAGTGTTTGTTATTCTCTTTTGTCTGAAATAAATACTAAAGCTCCACAATAACAATCTGAACTAACTTCAAATAATTCAATGAAAAAAAAAGGAACTAAATGTGGAAGAATAAAATTTTTATTTTTTTAATTCTACATTTTTATTTAAAATAGATAAAATGACAAATATTGGATGAAAAAAGAGAGTTAGCAATATAAAACAAAACATTTTATTTAAAACAAATACAATTACAATTAGAAGTTAGAAGTAAAAAAAATTCTAACAAAAAATATATAAATAATATAAATATGGGTTGAAGGAAAGAATAGTGTTAAAACTAGTTTAAATAAATAATCTTTCTAAACAATAAAACTATGAACTATGGTTGAAGAAAAGAAAATGTTTTAAAAATATTTTTTAAATAAATAAATAAATACAAATATATAGATAGATTTAAAAAAAGAAAAAAAGATCCAGGGAAGTGTTGCCCTAAGGTTACATGCCTTCAGCTTTGATTGACAGGATGAGCGAGCCAGTCATTGTGCAGGGGGCGTGGCTGGGGAGATACCCCTGTAATCGCAGTTCTGTTAGTGTCATTATCTTCAGCGAACAGCAGAGCAGTGGAAGCAGGTGAGTACTCTTTTGCTTTTCTGCCTGAGCTTGAGCCTGAGCCTGAGCCTGAGCCTGAGCCTGAGCCTGAGCCTGAGCCTGAGCCTGAGCTTGAGCCTGAGCCTGAGCCTGAGCCTGAGCCTGAGCCTGAGCCTGAGCCTGCACAGTTTCCACTGTCCCCTGTAGAAGCCTCCATGCTGAGCAGACCAGCATCATGTGTTGCTATGCAGACTTCAGGTCTGATTTGCTGGAGTTCTGCTGCTGTTTACTTCCTTCTCTGTCCAACTTCTGCTCTGAGCTCTGTCTCTGTGAGATCTGTACTAGGGCTGATGATTTGGAGAAAATATGATCAACAACAACAACAACAACAACATTATATTTATGTAGCACCTTTCAAGATAAGTGGATAATTTAAAAATGCTTATTCAGCTTCAAAACAGAAATTTTCTGGAAAGTCTGAAGTTCAGGACCATCAACACTGAAGAACGTAATGGAGAACTTGGTACAAGGTATGGAGAGTGAGGTGTTTCTGCTGGAGAACCTGAGAGACTGGGCTGGAAAGTTCAGAGATCAGATCAGAAATAATTTTTCAATTTCTGTTTTGGACGTATTTTCCCCCTTTATCCACCCAAACACTGGAGGCTCAAGTGACTGCTTGGATTGTGCCGGTTCCCTAGTGCACACGCCTGTATCGGTAGATTTCAGAGTCTTATTCACTAGCTGCTGTTAAAACCTAGGTAATAAAAAGTTAAAAGTTAAATATAGTAAAAAATATATATTTAAAAACCCTATATTTATTTCTGATAAATAGAATTACAAATACAGAATGAAAAAATAGTTTCAATAGTTAAATAAAAAATATTTTTTGCAAATAGGAGTTGAAGGGAAAACAATCCTATCATAAAATTTTAACTAGGGGTTGAATAAAAGAATAGTGTTAAAACTATTTTTAAATAAATGTTCTTTCTAACCAGTAATACTGTGAATAACGGTTGAAGAAAAAAAAAAGTGTTTCAAATTTTAAAAGTCTCATTTAATAGCTGCTTTTAAAACCCGTGTACAGTTTCCACATAGATTTTTCACACTCCACAAATTTCCGTAAGTCAAGTACAGCATAGGTTGAGAACCCCCTGCATTGTTATTATTCTCCACCAATCAGATGAAAATACTCTGGTCAGTAAGAGGATGAAGTGAGACATGATTGGCCTTCGCTGTCCCACAAATTTGCATTGTTACAGCAGCAGTGAGGGGACAGATGAGATAAATAACGAGAATGTTGGTTTAATTGCTGATAACAGATCTCTTTAAATACTCTCCCCTCTTTTCCAGGGAGCTTGTGGGAGAGATTGCTCTTCATTTTGCTCAGAAGTTCTCCTGGTTCTGCTGAAGAGCGTATTGAACCGTAAGTGAACTGAGCGATATTTTACCGCTGTTTCCTCACAGTAAGAAGGTCCTGGGTTCAATCCCCAGACCAGGTGTCCTTCTGTGTGGAGTGTAGAAGCTCTCACTGTGTTCCTCTGGGTTTCCTCTGGGTTCTCCAGTTTCCTCCCACAGTCAAAAGATTTTTGGTTTAGGTTGACGGGCTGCTGTACATTACTTTTGCCCTGTGATTGGTCAGCCAGGGTGAAACATGCCTTTGGCCAATACTCAGCTGGGATTGGCTCCAATTTCCCCATATGACACTAGAAAGAAGCAAAAAAAGAAGCAATTTAATCTTGAATCTTGACGTATTAAGACCACAACCCAGACCAAAGATTTCAGTGTAATCATGGAGGAGAATGTTTGTTTTAGTTATCATATTAAATTTAGGACTAAATAAATCTGCTTTCTATTTATGGATAATAGTGACAAAAGTTTTGGAAGATTTGGAAAAAATATATCTATTCCACTATATCCTGCAGAGTTGATTTCAAAGTCCAACTTTCCAACATTGTGTTTAAGTCAGTCAATGGTTTGGGCCCAAAATATCTCAACCTGGAAGGTCTATTAGATCAGCTAGTGGAGCCCAGAGCTGAAACTAAACTGGGTGAAATGGCATTTAGCCACTATTCTGACCCCTGCTGGACCTGGTTCCCATGGAGATCAGATCTGCACCATCTGTAGCTACTTTTAAAACGAGGCTAAAAACAATTTTATTTTCGACAACCTTTAGTTAAACAGAGGCTCTGTTTTTTATTTTTATGATAAGTTTTTATGATTTATTCTATTTTATTACGCACTCTGCCTTTTATTTTTTATGCAATTTATTATGCTTTTATGATATTTTACTTCTGTAAAGTACACATGTTCTATACAAATAAACTTGTCTTGCTGAAGAATTTTTGTATCAACATCAGCAAATATAGCTCATCCTGCAGATCCCACATCCCTGCTATTATATGTACAGTGGTGTGCAAAAGTATTGGCACCCGAAAAGGATATATTTAAAGTGATAGAGTTGAATATGTTTTCATAAAAAGACACTGTTTAAAGGTTATTCAGGGCAAATAAATCACTTTTACATCCTCATTTCTGTGCTCTCTGTAAAAAGACACCTCTTCCTCAAACGGGGACAGGACTTTATAAAAACCTGGCCCGAGCCCAAAGGGGAATTTTCACATTACTTTCATGTTGCATGTCTGCAGAAGTACTTCCTCCTGCAGAAAGAGATAAAAAATGAGGTTTTACTTTGAAATCATTGGGTGTGTGAACTGAAAGTGCAGAGCAGAAGTGGCTTAAGGGTGAAATAGTGAATGTGGACGACTGCCTCATGTGATCGGAGGAGGTTTAGGAAGTGAGACCTCAGGCAAACGGAGCCATCGTGATAAGGAGAGCACTGTTTCTGGGACTTGTTTGCATATTCCTTCAACATCTCTGCTGAAAATGTTTCCTCCATTCCTTGTCTTCATGCAGATGATGCGGCTGACGCTGAGCTTGGCCTTGCTGAGCCTGGTAGCCGGATCCACGTGTCCAGACAAGCAGCTTTGCGGAGGCAGGCAGACATGCTGTCAGACCCAGACCCCAGGACATTACGACTGCTGCCCCTTCCATCAGGTCAGTCTTACCCTCTTCGTATCATCCATTGCACCACAATAAAATGTGACCTTTGACCCTTCCACGTGTGAGCTTTGGGCAACTATCAACACCCGGTTCCTCAGTGGGACTTGAACTTACAACCCCCTGATAGCAAGGTCCTAACCTCTAGACCAGCACTGCTTGTTTTAACACAGCCGTACTGAGGAACATGCACTAAACACGGCCGGTGCAAAAGTTATGGCACCTTATCAACGGTAACTGTGCGTCCGTGTGAAGCGTGTCGTTTGGCCAGGGGTGCAAATAATTGAATGAACTCCAAAGTAGAAGCGAATAGATATTTAATTCACTTTATATGGATAATAGTGAAAAAAGCAGAAGCACGGATTCTGTTCCCCAAAGCGCAAGTCACACAGTTCATCACTGACCCCAGTAAACTGCACTATAAGCTGATGAAGTACACATCACATTGATACGCTGACCAGCCATGACATTAAGACCACCTGCCAAATACTGTGGTGCACTGTGTGGTCTGGCCCCTTTCTATCAGAGCCAGCACCAGGGCTAACCTACACTCCCTACGTGCATCAATGAGCCTTGGGTCCCCATGGCCCTGTCACCAATTCACCACACGGATCACTGGTGATACGTAGTAACTAGTGCTCACCTGGATCACCCCACAAGAGCTGCTGTTCTGGAGATGCTATAACAAGGCATCAAGAAGCAGCTTCGTCGCCATTTCACATGTGATGGAGCTTTTAGAGGAACCAGACGTCTGGTTCCATTCACCGCCACTGTGACCAATGGTGGACAAATGGTGGAACTTCCCTTTAACAGACTGTGTATAGTGCATGTGAAGGACCTCAGATGGACAGTCACTGCTGCAGTGCAGTAAATGTAGATTTGGTTTCTGAGTGTGGCTCTGAAAGACGTTGGCTATGTTCACTTGTTCAGCTCAGATATGGGGTTATATAGTCATGAACCATATAACTATAACTACAGAACGAGTAAACTGTGGTCAGATAAAGGGTCAGATATTCTGTAATTGCTTCTCACTCTTCCCACAGGAGCCGATAAGACCTTCCCGCCAGGGCCACCACAAACTGTCTAACACGTTTACTCGTTTTGTTAGTCAAAGTGTATGGAAATTGGGACAGGCTTGACCATTGCTGCGTACTCAGCGGCTATTCTTAATTAAACCTGAGATTCCGTTCACCTGATCGCATTAGACTGCTCATTTGTTTATATAGAGTACACATCAATCAGCCAGAACATTAAAACCACTTCCATTTGAAGTAACATTGACTCTAGTCTTTTTCATTACAGTGGCTCCTGTCAGGGAGTTGGGGTATGATGTTGTGAGGGTTGATGTTTTTCAAGGAGAACTCAGGTCGCCAAACTAATCAGAAAGAAGAAGGAAGCAGTGCAGAGCGCAGAGCTTCAGTAACTCAGAGTTATGGTTTTATGGTTTTATACCATTTTAAGGTGGTATGATCTTAGTAACTGGTTTAAACATCAGATTTTACTGTGGTGTGTGTTAGGTGCCACAGAGTCTGAGTGGATCAAAGATCCTGGGGTGAAAATCAGATGATGATGACTGTTTCGTCCTTGATGGCAGCAATATTACAATGAATACCGCATTTTCTAAAAGTATAATTCAGTACAAAAAGCCGACATCCCCAAATGATTAGTTGAATTTAAATGTACTGTTTACTGCAGCAACGAACAGTTTGAAAAGTAACACAAAGCAAAGTCAGATCAGTGATGATGTTCTGACGGATGTTGTGTTGAAATCCTCCACCTAGTGCTTCATACAATGTAATACATTCTCTCAGCTCATGCAGATTTACTGTATGTTGAATAAACATGTCTTCATGTAAAACTATATTTGCACATAAAATGCTTTTTTATTATTATTATTACTGTTTTGTTCACGTGTGTGTGTTGATGTAGCACAAATTACAGCAATATGTACAAAGGTGCTTCACTCAAATATCAAGGCAGAAATGAACTATTACTCACATTACACTAATATCACTTCGGTTAAATTCAGTTAAAACACTGAGGTACAAAGTGAAAGCTCAGAGACACGTGTGCATATGAAAGAGGGTAGGAATTTGGAACAACACCTGTATTTCATAGTTCTTGCGTTGTGGCATGATAACTTCAACATTTTATTAATGAAATAATTTAAGCTGAACTACAGTATAATGTCACTGGTATTAAGCTGCAAATGCTCCAGGGGTCAAATTAGATTCTTCTACTTCAGATCAGTAAATTCAGTAACACTGCAGCTAATGACATGGGGCGACTTCTGTGGCTTATAGAATGGGACAGATTATAATATAGGGCAGCCTATTGTCGGGGAAATATGGTAGCGATTACTGTGGGTCAGGCATAACAGTGGGATAAAATATCGATTTGTTGATATATTGCCATCCTTGCTCACGTGATACGATAATCGATATGTTGACAGCAAAATCTATATTTTAATTAATAAAAATTCGCCACCAATTTGACAAACTGGCGCCGCTACTTCATGTCTCCTCTGGGTGGCACTGCTCAAATAATGCAAGAAGCTTCAGTGAAAGTTGGATATTAAATTACCAACAGGTAGATGCAGAGAAAGCTTGGGTGAGAGGCGTTTAAATCTTAAGTCTGGCTTTTAGAACTTTGGTGAAACAGACCGAGGATAATTTTTTATTATGTATTTGTATTATTGTTATTGTGGGCCATGTACTGTATATCGTATTGTATCATGAGATACCCTGTGATTCCCACCCCTAGTGGGGTATATAGCGGGGTCATAGAGTCACAGTTTGTGGCTGTAGGTTTACCAGTGTGTATTAGTCAGATCTAATATTTTACAGTGTGTCCTCAGGTTACATCAGACCCAACTTATGGTGTTTTGTGGTTATGTCGCCATCTCCATATATTTGAAAAAGTCTTGTTCTGTCATTCCGACGTACAATGTTTGTGACGTAAAAACAAGGTTTGCGTCGGAACTAGCTGACAAGCGAAGTGGACAAATACACCAACACATGGCGCTGTACGAGGAAGACAGTGTTGTTCATGCTCCATGTGAGTGACATAGGTGCTTATGTAGGTGGGCTCCATCTTACCGTGAAAATCATGTTATGTCAGGGAATATCTGTATTTAGAAAAGCACCTTTAACAATCACACAATTCACCAAAACTCCACACTGCATTAACACTACTTCCTGAACAGCAGGATCACTCTCTGGTCCGTGTGTTTGTGCAGGGAGAGTGCTGTGAGGACCACTCGCACTGCTGCCCTGAGGGAATGATGTGTCAGACAGCGGAGTCAAATTAGATTCTTCTACTTCAGATCAGTAAATTCAGTAACACTGCAGCTAATGACATGGGGCGACTTCTGTGGCTTATAGAATGGGACAGATTATAATATAGGGCAGCCTATTGTCGGGGAAATATGGTAGCGATTACTGTGGGTCAGGCATAACAGTGGGATAAAATATCGATTTGTTGATATATTGCCATCCTTGCTCACGTGATACGATAATCGATATGTTGACAGCAAAATCTATATTTTAATTAATAAAAATTCGCCACCAATTTGACAAACTGGCGCCGCTACTTCATGTCTCCTCTGGGTGGCACTGCTCAAATAATGCAAGAAGCTTCAGTGAAAGTTGGATATTAAATTACCAACAGGTAGATGCAGAGAAAGCTTGGGTGAGAGGCGTTTAAATCTTAAGTCTGGCTTTTAGAACTTTGGTGAAACAGACCGAGGATAATTTTTTATTATGTATTTGTATTATTGTTATTGTGGGCCATGTACTGTATATCGTATTGTATCATGAGATACCCTGTGATTCCCACCCCTAGTGGGGTATATAGCGGGGTCATAGAGTCACAGTTTGTGGCTGTAGGTTTACCAGTGTGTATTAGTCAGATCTAATATTTTACAGTGTGTCCTCAGGTTACATCAGACCCAACTTATGGTGTTTTGTGGTTATGTCGCCATCTCCATATATTTGAAAAAGTCTTGTTCTGTCATTCCGACGTACAATGTTTGTGACGTAAAAACAAGGTTTGCGTCGGAACTAGCTGACAAGCGAAGTGGACAAATACACCAACACATGGCGCTGTACGAGGAAGACAGTGTTGTTCATGCTCCATGTGAGTGACATAGGTGCTTATGTAGGTGGGCTCCATCTTACCGTGAAAATCATGTTATGTCAGGGAATATCTGTATTTAGAAAAGCACCTTTAACAATCACACAATTCACCAAAACTCCACACTGCATTAACACTACTTCCTGAACAGCAGGATCACTCTCTGGTCCGTGTGTTTGTGCAGGGAGAGTGCTGTGAGGACCACTCGCACTGCTGCCCTGAGGGAATGATGTGTCAGACAGCGGAGTCCAAGTGCTGGAACTCAACTCACTCGCTGCCCTGGGCCCAGAGGAGGCCTGCCGCGCTGACAGACCTCGCTAAAGTAAGAACCCCTGCACTAGCAGTGTATCTACACCAGCACCTCCACAGAAACTCTACTTTCACACTTGCCAGAGTGCATCGTTCTCTCCTTTCTTTACTCAAGGCCGATTTGTGCAGGGTGGATGCAGCCGCTTATGGAAGCCTGTTTCCATCATAAAACAGCAGCAATTTAGTTATAAATGTGATAGTTTTTCATAATTATGACTTACAATCTCATAAAACAATTTTATATTTCATAATTACGACTTACAATCTTGTAAAAATAGTTTATATCTCATAATTATGACTTAGTATCATATTACTCAAATTTCTCATAACAACATTGTCTAACTTAAAATAATGAAAGCATAACATTTTAAAGTACAAGATACAAATACTAATGAGTAACCTTTTATTATATTATCTTTATCATTATTATTTCATTATTATAACTTACTAGTCTGTAGAGTTTTTTAATTGGCAGAAATAGGCTTCCATGCTAAGAAGTGCTGGTTTTAACTTTATGAACAGGACTTTTACATGTTTACACATAATTGTAAAGTTTTCCACATGTTTACAGATAAATGTACAGTTTTTACTATGTATGCTGAGAAGTATAATGAGCAATGGTGGTCACTGCTACATCCAGCATTCCCACTACTCAGACACAAGCAGTATTTTCACTTTTGACCTAGTTGGACTTCTAATAGTGCTTAATACTAACAACCTTACCTATTCTATACTATACTATACTATACTATACTATACTATACTATACTATACTGTACTATACTGTACTATACTATACTATACTATACTATATAAATTATAATTATAATTATGATTGTGATTGTGTGGCAAGTTTATTTCACATTATCATAAACTATACTATACTATACTATGATGAGATGATGATGAGATGAGAAGTCTTTATTGTCAGTTACGCTTTTTCCATGCAACAGAACTTGGACCCCTCCAACCATACTATACTATATAAATTATTATTATGATTACGATTATTTGTAATATTAAGCAGGGCAAGTTTATTTCTCATTTTCATTTACAGTGGTCATTC
Source organism: Lepidarchus adonis (assembly GCA_037576955.1). Classification (NCBI taxonomy): domain Eukaryota; kingdom Metazoa; phylum Chordata; class Actinopteri; order Characiformes; family Lepidarchidae; genus Lepidarchus; species Lepidarchus adonis. Next base: position 9,714 of record JBBIGC010080633.1, read on the forward strand.
TACATGCTTTACATAGAAAAATAGAGCACAAAGCAAAATAAAACATAACATTTGTAATCAATTTTGAGCCTATAATTGGAGCCAGTGTAACTTCTGTTTAAAACAGTTGGGAGGCAAATCTGATCTCCATGGGCAGCTGGGTCCAACAGGGGGCAGCAAGTTGACTACATGCCATTTTAGCATATTTTATAATATTATTATTGTTATTGTTATTATTATTACTACTACTACTACTACTACTGTTATTAAGAGCCCTGCATTGGACTGGGAATCTTTCCAGGGTGTTTTTTTTTTGTCCCTTCACCCAATGAGCTACAGACTGAATAAGAGTTGAATGACGTCTGTTATAAGGGTTAATGAACTCTTCTCCTTCCTCAGTCCTTCAGAATAATAAGCTCCTCTGTGGCCAGTAAGGACAACATCGTCTGCCCAGATAATTCCTCCTGCCCGGCGGAGTTCTCCTGCCTGAAGCTGGCTGATAAATACAGCTGCTGTCCTGTCACACAGGTGGGTCTTCACAGAAAAGGGGATACCAACTCTACCAGAACTATTAACCAGAAATATCTACATATATTTGTACTGATCAGCCATAACATTAAGACCACCTGCCTAATAGTGAGCCGGTCCCTCAGGTTCAGCCATAACATTAAGACCACCTGCCTAATAGTGAGCAGGTCCCTCATGATCAGCCATAACATTAAGACCACCT
>JBBIGC010080654.1:5641-24871 GCA_037576955.1 Lepidarchus adonis
GGTCTTACTTACCTGCCTAACACACCTGAGCTCAGCAGGGGTCTTACTTACCTGTCTAACACACCTGAGCTCAGCAGAGGTCTTACTTACCTGCCTAACACACCTGAGCTCAACAGGGGTGTTACTTACCTGCCTAACACACCTGAGCTCAGCAGAGGTCTTACTTACCTGCCTAACACACCTGAGCTCAGCAGAGGTCTTACTTACCTGCCTAACACACCTGAGCTCAGCAGGGGTCTTACTTACCTGCCTAACACACCTGAGCTCAGCAGGGGTCTTACTTACCTGTCTAACACACCTGAGCTCAGCAGAGGTCTTACTTACCTGCCTAACACACCTGAGCTCAGGTACTACACAATGCTGAAGACCGCCAGGACCACATTTTGAGTTCAGGATGGTCCCTAACATTGGACTAGACAATGCAGGAGGGAAAGAGAGACGCCCTTACCATCTCCTGCCTGAGGAACAGCATCTTGCTCTCCAGCCGTTTCAGGTCGTGGTTGGTGGGCTGCTTCCTGGCTGGAGAAGAGAGTCTGGACTCGGCCGAGCCCCTGTGCTCCAGATCCGCAATGGAGCGCACCAAACTCGGCGGAACTTTAAGGCCCAGCTTCATCTCTATGTCCTTAAAATCGGGCACGGTGCTTTCCTCCTGCTCCATGTCTCCAGAAGCGCGCCTCGCTTACTCGCAGCGCGCGCGTGTGAGTTCAGCGAAGTGACGGCGCGAGCGCTCATACAGAAGAACTCGGTGCGCATGCGCACTAGGCGGGACTCGGTCCAAAAGTACGCCCGTATTCCGACGAGCCCCGCCTCCTGCGTTGGGATTGGCTAGTAGGAGGAGGAGGGTCGATGGCGCATGCGCGCGTTGGGACCAGCGGGAAACTAAAACGTAAACATATTTTAATCGTTAAAGGTTTGGATTATCACATTAATGTGCGTGAAACACATGATAATACATAAATATTTTAAGCATTACCACACAATTATCTTAGTAGGGATTACAATTCATCACATATATTAAACTAATTTTAATATAACAAATATTTGAATAGTGTCAGAATTGTTGTAACAGCACAAATCTAGGTTTTTAATGAAAATACTGCACAAATACTATTTTACTGGCTGAATATGATTAAATTGATCACATTACATTTATTATACGTATTGAAATATATAAGCAGTCTCTATCTCTTTTAATTAATCAGGAAGGACTGCTTTAATGACCAATGCTAAATGAAAAATACATATGGAGTGCTTCTGAAATATGATCAACAGCTGTTATCCACTGAATTAAAAATATACAGCGACAGTGCAAAGTGAAAGAACAGCAGAAATAAATAACATCAGCTGGTGCACATGCACTTTTTCCATATCAGGTTATAGTGAACATCGCAGGGCAAGGCAATTGAAAGAAAAGTAATAATAAAATCACATGATCAGATTTAATAAAAATGAAGACAATAGTTGGGGGCTGGAGCAGCGTAATGACTTTGCGATTTCACCCTGTTTAATTGCAGCTCAGGGCTTCGATACTACTAACCATGCCAGGCAGATATTATTGAGTATTTCTGCTGCTTATTGCTGTTTAGGCAGGAATATTGCTGCTGCGATTTTTGTAACAATGTAATTTGTTTTTTTAAGGTAAATGTAAGTTGTTCCTGTGTTGTGCTGCGTTCAGTGGACACAGTAGGAACAGGAAATGATGTCATTGATGAATCATGTGCATTGGAGGAAAAACATGGCTGCCTCCAGGTGCTTTTTGCAGGGAATACAAACTCAGTATAGAATTAACTTTTCTTCATGTGAAACATGGTCACTTGAGAACAATCAAAGTGTATTTAAGCTGTAACTCATCACGACTACCAAACACCGGGCCTCCAGGACCGATACTGAATCTATACAGGAGCAGGTAAAGGTTTTGTTTAATTATTTGTCCAGAAACATCATTTTTTGTGTGTGTGTAGCCTGTATAAGTGAAAACAGCAAATATAATGTATCAACACTACTGAACATACAGCTAAACTCATTAAAAGGATCAGTAGTTTTGTATTTTACACCTTGTTTATGTACATATCCATGTTAGAGATGATTTAAAAACTGGAAGACTGAGGTTGAGAAATAATTTCAGTCAGAAAGCCAACATTGTTTTTTTCTTTTTTTCTAGATGAAGATCAGGAAATCTGAGTTTCCAGGTTCCATATGCTAGTTTATGTAAGTGTACACACAGCCAACATTCAGCTACGTGTTTAGGAATACCCATGTCTGGTTGGTTTACGTAAGCCTTTAGTTTAACCAGGCCTCATCAGCAATAATTTTAATATTTACACTGTGAATGTCCCAAATAAACATTTAGCCTTAAAGTTTACCCCTTAAACGCAGAGCATTTCTGAACAACCCGAGTAAAATCCTAGCCCCTCACCCGCATATATCAGACTTTTAGTTTTCAAACATGTTGTTTTATTTCCATGTTAAGTTACAAATGTACCAGAAATGATTAATATTAGCACAATGCAGAGTAGAAAAGCCCAACAGTACACCAAAGCCACTGTCCACAAATATCAGGCTAAAAGTTACTGTAAGCAAGTCAACAGTAAAAGATTCACAAATGTTTGTGAATTCATTAATTTCACTTATTTATAAAAATGTATCGCAAATCCACCTCAAATCATTGAACTGCTTATTAGCCTCAGAATAAGACGAACGTCAGCCTTGTCAGCACAATGCCAATCAAAGTAAAGAAGGCAGGACTCCATTAGTCAATCTTAGCAAAGATGGCTGACACTAATAGCTAGTCACAGCTAAGATGGCAGAACGCCATTAGCCAATCCTTGCAAAGGAAGGAACACACGCTAGCTCCAAACTTGTGACAGCATCGCAATTTATAACATTGATTGTTTGTTTTTGTTGTTTTTGAACTCAGATTTGTGAAAATTCTGTGAGCTAAATGAGAAATAGCAATGAAGCTAGATGCTAGTAATGCACTGTTTACACAACCATCACCTAAAAACCGACATCCTCTGGTGGGAGCTTTCTGTTCGTATCGCTTTCTCCTGCGATGTTGAATGTGTTTTTATCAGGGACCAGCATTTTGTATCTATTTATTTTTATTAGTGACATCTTAACCTTCATTAGGCCTGTTTGGAAGCGTTAACATTTGGCGCTAGCTGGCTAAAGCTACCGCGACCATTTAGTCTACCCTGTGCACTGCGCACGTTGTTTGTGCTTCACACTGCTGCTTGTTGTGTATTGCATTTATTTATATATATTGTATAAAAACAAATGTGTATATACTGTGTACATACATGGTAATGCATATTGTATACTGTACATTGTACTGCACAAGCATACAGTGTAAAGTGTATACTCTGTGTACCTCACACCCCACACACTTTGTGTGCTTTCTCTATTTTTTGTGCTATATATTGTGTTTATTGTCAATTATTTGTATTATATACATCATATTCAGTAAGGTAACACCAGAAACTAATACCTTGTGTGTGCAAACATACTGATTCTGATTTCTTTATGCTTTAAAACTTCCTGCGAATACTTTATCATGTAAATGTAATTAATGCAAAGTTTACGTTTATTAAAACAATTAATAGATGTAATATATCACGTAGAACCCTACAAGTGTGTCCTGCTCCTAACAATTACTAAGTAGTACTATTAATAATGTGCTTTACTGGCTCTCATTTATCTGCATGCTCTGCCATCTAGTGGTCGGTGGAAAGAACACACATACACCTTGTTAAGAGTGAACATTTTTTATTGTATGCAGTTGCAGAGTTAGTCTACAGTTTCCATTTGGTTGGCAGTTAAATAAGGACCAATTATATAGGCGTGTTTACACATTTACATCGAGGAATTTCAGATGTTAGCACCTAATATTGTGTCATTTGGACTAAGTAGGACTAAGTGCAATTAGGCATTTTTTGGACTATTGTCGGAACTGTGCCCAGACTTTGGCTACATATGGCTTGAGGCACTTCTCCTTTCATTGGAAATACATACAAAATCAAACGGCGTAGGCCCGCTCTCTGTCTACGACGTAGAAACGATACAAAAGGTCTGAGAGAGTGGAGGGCCGTGGTGGAGGCCGCGAGCACCAGGGGGTTTAGACCACAGACTGGGTCTTGTCGCTGAGTCTGTCGTGATCGTCGTATCTCTGGTACTGTTCTCCCAGCAGAGGCTGCCTGCCGTCCATCTTGTACGATTTGGAGCGAACCGCGCACGTGGTGATGGCGAAGATGACCGCCACGACGATGAGGGCTGCTACCACGGCGATGGTTATGATCTCGGTCAGAGTGATGGCGCGCGCTGGAAACAGACATTAGAAACGGGTAAACACACACGCAGCACATTTCAGGGTGAAAAATCAGCAGATTTGAGGCCCTCCAGCACTACGTACTTGGCCAGTCGGCCTCGTAGGAATATCCCAGGTTTTCTGGCGCTGTTACAAACATCTCTGCATTGGTGATGGGAGGCCAGAACGGCACCATGTTGTAGTCTCTGTTATGGCCAATCGGCGCATTCTCCGCAGGATATATAGCAGAGTCTAAGATGAACGCAAACAGTGGGTTGTTACGTGCAAAACATGACAAAGTACAAGAGTGCAGATAATACACACAGTACACAATACACAGCATTGTGATTTTGGTCGTAAAACGTGCAATATGAAGAATGCAGCAGCACAAACAGGACTGTGTTTTCTTATACAAAGAAAATGTGTTTACTGTCAGTCAGGGGTCTTCTCTGGTTTCAATAGATCACATGACTATGTGGGCACTGGGAACCTAGTGGTCAGGAACTTGCACTGAGGGTGGGCAATATGGGCAAAAAATTATATCACAATACGCTGCCCCAACCCCCTTTTTAATGGTGTAAAAAGGTTAAGTACCGTAATAAAACGCTAAAAAAAGTGCAAAACAGAGCCTCAGGTGGGTGAATGTCTCCCTCTGGTGGACTGACAGAGGAATGGCCCCAGGGCAACACACAGTAGACGCTTATGTAAGGGGACCCCCTGTACTTTGAGGATTTTTTTTCGATACACGATTTGCCTATGTATGTATTTTTATCTTTTGGAATAGAGCAAATGAAAAAGGTGCATATTTAAAAAAAGTAATAACATTCTGTAATGAGCACAAATTATTTTTATTGTGTTTCTCAGACCCCAGTATAATAAGCCAAACTAATGGTGCTCTCTTTGAAATAAAACATAAATAAATAATCTGAGGGTCCCAACCCGGGAACACTTAATTAAATAAATAAATAAATAAATAAATAAATAAAACACACAATTAAATGCTTTTAAATACAGATGACACGTTGTACACTTTAGTTATGGGGTGTGTTCACTGATGTGGTCGAGGTGTAGATATTTCTACAAGATAGATGTGTATGGTTTCAGAAGAAACATGGTATTTGTCCATTTTAATGTAAACACTAGAGTGACTGTATGCAATGCTATATTTTATATATATATATATATATATACACACACACATACATTATATATATATATATATACACACATTATATATATGTATATATATATTGTAAAAGGTGTTACCTGGGTGTCTCCGGAGCCACTCGTCGAAGATGGCATCAGTGAAGGTGTGCAGCAGGACGAAGATGGGGTCGTTGGGGGAAAGGTGTGTCGTTCCGCCCGTCCCGTTCAGGAACAGGTGGGCAAGGTTGTGCAGACTTCGCACCACGGGGTCATAGTTTCCCTGAGGGGCACTGTAACCTAGAAACGCAGCACAGAGCGGCATTAATGTCACCATGGCTGCTTTTCAATGTTCTACAATACAATGCTTCCACTTTACAGCTGAACTGGTGTGTCAGCCATAGCTACATGTAACCACAGGTGAGTTATCGGCATCTTCTGCTGAACTAACGACATGTAACTGCAAATCCAATCAAATCCAATTCAACTTAGAAGTAGAAGTAGAAGAATAAACAGACACAAGAGTGTAGGGTATAAGAAACAAAATAAAATAAATAAATAAAATACATTTTCCAAAGTAAGAAATATAATACCTTTTAAACAAGATAGGACTAAAAAAAACAATGATGATAAAATAAATAACATTTCAAAGTAAGAAAGTTAAAATAGACATTAAAACAAAAAAACAAAGCAAAAAAAAAAAACTATATAACATTTTTTATTTTTGCATTTCTGTTTGTTTTGGTGTAAAAAATTAGGACAAAATGTAACACGATGGTGTAGATGGAGAGCACTGGTTGGTTCGTTCAGGCTTTGGACTGCATGGACTTCCCATGACCAACAGAGGGCGCTAAGTCAACATGGTGTTGGGTGGTGTCTGCAACGACGCTCCTGGAATATCATAGTAGTGTGTGTGTGTGTGTGTGTGTGTGTGTGTCCTCACCCTCAATGGTGTTTCTGAAGCTTTCGGACGAGGTGGAGTAGAACGGTGGGGTGTCGAAGGTGGTCACCTCCAGGCAGGCGGCAATGTCCTGAGGCTCTGGAAGCTTCTGCACCATGGGCCGAGCCACGTTCCCCGCTGGGTTCCTCCTGATGGAAGTAGTTTCTGTATCTGAGAGAGAGAGAGAGAGAGAGAGAGAGAGAGTTTAGGGCTTCCTCAGTCTTTCATTTGATCTGCTTTATCATTAACATTTACATTTATTTAAATGTGTTCATTTGATTGACATTTTTGTCCAAAGCAACTTCCATGTACGGGAACGATCAAGCATTAGTTCAGACATGACGACACTGATGCGAGAGAATATTCACAATATGAACAATATGAACAATATTCACAATATGAACAATATGAACAATATTCACAATATTCACAATATGAACAATATGAACAATATGAACAATATGAACAATATGAACAATATGAACAATATGAACAATATGAACAATTGCCATTTGAATAAAAAGAATAAAAAACCATGACAATACGAAATGCAATTCAATGCCATTCTATTTTTTATTCAAAATATTTTGAAATTAAGAGGAATTAAGGATCGCATCAGCACTTTGCACATTGAATTGCCAATTGCAAAACATATTTTCAAATTACATTCTTAGATTGAAGATTGAATTTCTGTGCTCATAATCTTCCATACTAGAAAGACAAATTCCACGTTTTCATTAGGTGCTTATAAGCAAGTCTGTACAGACGGCGAGTGCTACAGCATGAACATCAAAAAGAGTCCAGGACGTTCTGAGCCGTCTTTTACAGGCTTCAGATAAGTCCAGAAATGTGCAGATTTCATCATAAGATTGAAAGAAAACCTCTGGTGTGTCACAAAACATAAACCTGGTCATATTAGAAAATATTCATTAATTGGCTTCATCTTAGATGCATAGATACATCTAAATAATAAATAATTTTAGTATTTTTAATATTTTAAATCATTATAACAAATGCTAAACGATGTACGGTAGTTTGGCTTAATATAGTGATCGGAATTGATCACATTTATTAATTTTTCTGGATCTTATTTCTCCATCGGTGCATCAAAATACTTTTATATGATTACGTTCCTCCATGTTCTCCAAACGTTTAGCATTGTTAAGTTCCCTGGGCGTTCGGGGAGCTGTGAGTGGGTGGAGAATGTGCTCACTGTTACAGACGGTTCCCAGAGTATCGTAGTCTTCTACACTCTCACAGACCACACGCCACTGGGAGAAGATGGAGTTGGAGCTGATGCCGCTCATGTCGAAGTTGCTGCGTGCGCCCATCAGCTCGTCTGTACAGATGTCGCACTGGTCGCCTCCTATAGCGAAGTTCCAGTACGGCAGAGCAAAGGTGGGGTCCCGCAGCATGTCCTGATCAGAGAATACACATGAGTACGACGTCAATGTGCTCGTTTTTACCATTTAACACTATAATCATTCATACATTGGTATAATATTGTTCTATAAAGAATGCCCTAGCTTTTAGGCCTTAATAAATATGTTAAAATGACCAGTACAGTGTATTAATGATCCATATCCTGTGTAGTATATACAGTATGTTTTGTTAAATGGTTTATATTGTGCTGAAATAATTAAATAGAAATGTGTAAGAAAGTAAGTAAAGGTTGACCATAAAACCATAAAATACTATATAGTAAAATGAGAAAATAATGTGAAAAAATAAATAAATAGCAATAATATGTGAAAAAATAAATAAATTAAGAGAAAATGAAATCGCACAACTCTCTTCTTAATTCAAAATTAAAACGGATTTAGTTGCTTTATAAAAGAGTGGTGCAATGAACTGGAAAGCACAACCCCCCCAAATTAGTGGGACGACTAAAAGGCCGTGTTGCCCTGACCTAAGGGGCAAACTGGTTATATTGAGAATTGTAGATAAAACAGACATTTCCGGCTGCGCTGATTCAGTTCCTATAACATTAATTCCAGCAGTGTGGGAGATCAGGGGTTTGGCTTTGGGTTATAATTTCAACTGAGACTAATCAGCTGTATAAACATGAACAAGTGCACCAGCACAGTTAGAATGCAGTTCTGTCTTTAATAGAGTTCGCTAATCCTGTTTGCAACGCTAGTCAAAAAGCAATTCACATCAATAGTGCTTCCTTTGTTCTAGAGCGAGCACCCAGACTACGCTCATGTCATTACAAGCTTAACAGCATTTTCTACCATTTAATTTTGATTATGATTACAAAATACAAGCTGTCCAAATACACAGAATACTTTTTATCATCCATTCTACATCTTTTACAATATGAAGAATACACCCAGGGACCAAAAGGTGGCTTTTAAAATGTAGCAATGATTTATTATTTATTTTATTTTACTTTACTTTACTTTACTTTACTTTATTTTATTTTATTGTATTTTATTTTATTTTATTTTATTTTAATTTAATTTAATTTTACATTATCTATTAATAATATTAATTAATAATAATATCAATAATATAACAAATATAAGAAATACTGTAATTATGTATTTATAACTTCTAAACATTGCAGATATGCTGTGATATTGATGTTATAACACACTTTCCACTGCTTTCTCTGTATGTACATCTTCTTCCTACAAAATAAGCGTTTACCTGCATGTCCCGCTCCAGCTGCAGGAGGTGGAACCGATGCCAGGTCAGAAACCCAGGGCCCTCATGGGAGAAGTCCACTCCCCCGAAGCTGGGCTGTCCACCCCCCAGGAAGGTTTTGCTGACCGAGTAGTAGTGAGACCAGACGAAGTAGTTGTAGACGGTTATATTTTCGAACTGTGTGGTGTTTCCGTCGGGTCCGAAGACCTCCTGGTAGCGGCGGGTGGTGATGACGATGTCTGGGTGGACGGTCCTCTTGGCCTGGTCTAGCGCATCCACAAAGGCGCGCTTCTCGTTGGCGCTCAGCGTCATTATATTTCTCCTGACTGAGAGAGAGAGTAGGTTACAGTAGTGGGTTTTTATATAATGTTAGCATTTCATGACAAACGGGCCTGTTTAGATGTAGAAGAACAAGCGTTTCGGGTGTTTTTTTAAGCTACACGATCGTATATTGATTTTAAAACCTTCTCCTTCCCTCGTAATAGAACGTTTTCCGTCCGGCAGCATTGAGACGCTGTGGTTTCAGCTGAAACATAAAAGGAATGAGCATTTCTCCCTCACCTACAGGCACCGGCTGGTCGCAGTTGGGCCCCGTGAACCCGTGCCTACACCGGCCGCAGTCGTGACCCGAGAAGTTTCCGCTGCACTGGCACGTGCGGTTGAAGAACCTGACCGGCCATCGTTCTCGGTCGTCTCGCCCGTCGTGAGGATACTGAGGCCCGTGAGGGCGAGAGTCCACCCGCACCGCCATACACTGACCTCTTCTCAAACTCACTCCGCATGGGTCAGCCGCCCGGCCGAACGGAGAGGGGCAGCACTGACCGCTCCGGAGCCCCTCCGGCGTCACGCACACCCTCGGAAACTGGCCGTGCACCACAACGGCCCACAAGAGCACCAGAACACCGTACATCCACATTGTAACGAAGAAGAAGCGCTAACTTACTGATTAATGTCTGGGGTTTGTCAGATTTCTCCTTTAAAATGAACAACTACTGCTTTTCAGTTGATCCGCATAACACGACGGTGCCGCTTCGTTCGTGAAACTACAGATACTTCAAGGCTTCAGTGCTGGACTGATCTCCATCCCCAACATCCCATTGCTCTGACTGGCTCCGCGCGAGCCAAACGAGCACCCAAGCTTAAATAAGAGATTAGCGCGTGACTCGCTGAATCTCTGATCCCCGCGTGACCACATCACATTTCCTACTAAATGGGTTCTGGAGGGGGGGTTAGCAAGGTCAGGTAGGCCCCAGGGCCCTGCATATCCTACTGGGAAGCTTCCTCTGCAGAGGGCTGACTTTTTAACCACTTTAACCCAGATACTCTCCTGATTTTTCACTACAGTGCGAAAAGGGAGTGGCTGCGTTGACCACTTTCAGCTCCCTACAGAACCAATTCTTTTATTTAATATATATTTTTTAATGTCAGTGACCATATTGGTGTGAGGAAGCTTAAAAGTTCAGATGTCAGTGTATTTCAACCATTATCCTAGAGCAGTTCGTCTGATCCATTTTCTTTTTACGTTTTTTACGTTTATTCATTCGATTGACGCTTTTGTCCAAAGCGACTTCCAGGTACAGCATTAGTTCAGAGATGATAGCACTGATGTGAAAGCTACAAAGAAGTTCCTCTTAGTCATTGAACACGGTGCAAGTGCTATAACATTACCCAGACCTATCAGAACCGCAGAGACTCTCTCTACCTTCAAGAAACACCTCAAGGCCCAACTGTTCCGTGACTACATCAGCAACCGAGTCAGTTTTCTTCTCATTGTTCATGTCACTTGCAAAAATGTCATTTAAAGTATTGTAATTACATATTTTATTGATGATGTATAACATCATGTACTGCTTTTTTAGTACTCTTTGATAATTCAACAATCATAATGTAAAATCATCTAATGAACTGTACTTATCTGAAGCACTGAAAGACGGCGAGGAACGTCCTGGACTCGTTTAGCTCTACTAGACAGTAATAGTTCATGTTGTTCATGCTGTAACTTAGACTTAATGATTAAAATGTGTTTTTCTCTTTCTACGCTCTCAGATAGTAATGTTGTAGCACTTGCACTGTATTCTATGATTAAGAGGAATGTGTTGAAGTTCTTTTGTAGCTCTCACGTCAGTGTTGTCACGTCTGAACTGATGCTTGATCGTTCCTGTACCTGGAAGTCACTTTGGACAAAATATAAACATAAACGTGTCTGGGAGTTTGAGAATTTCTCTCAAAGAGCCTTAGTCTAGGAGTTTTATAATTATTTTCACTAAATAATTCACAGTATTTAATGAATAAGTCGAGGCAGGCGGTAAAAAGGCAGTTAAAGCAAAGCTGATTTTCTAATAAATATTTGGCAAGCCCCTTAAAATGTGCTTCTGCTGTACTACACTGAGTCCGACTCCAGCTCCACACACACAGTCATGTGTCTGCAGATCTGTAGTCACAGGGCCAATTTTTTAGTGTTCATTCATTTATTTTGTTATTTATATGGCTTCACATTATTCATTCCTGAAGGAAGATAAATCCACATAAAGCCAAAGACAACCACTAGTCTTTTTTTAAATGGAGCAAGAGGACAAAAGAAGGAAAACTAGTCAATAATGGTCACTAGCCAGATGACAATGCAGTTTTGTCTAATTTAAATCAAACTATAAAATATTTAAGATAGATTAAATTACCCAGTGAATTACTTTCACCATTACCCCCCATAATCATCAACTAAAACAGCTTTATCTTAAACTTAATATATATTTTTATACATACTTAGCTTGCTAATGTCTAATGATCAAGTTAAACAAAGAAATAACTAAATAAATAACATAGAAAAGTTGTTTAGTTAACTGAACCCCAGTATTGTATTCATTTAGTATAATATAAAATTATGTCAATTTAATATAATATAAAAGTTATATAGAGTATAATTTTTTGGTGGTAAAAATGGTGCTTTCTTAACCCTTTAAATTTTTCTACATTTTCATATGAATGTGTGAATGTCAAAAAAACCCTAAAGAAATAAAAAATGACTGGATTTAGTCATATATTTATTGGAAAAATATCTAATAACATTTGCGCAGCACAGAAATGACTAAGGAACCCAAGGTTAAAGGTCTGTCTAACATTGTTAATATTAATGTTACTGGGTCTAAATAATAAATAAAAGAACACTGGTGTGGAAGACAAGATGGCTCATCTACAGAAGGTACTGGTAGAACGTTTTGTCGATGGAGAAAAAGTACTTTATCCCATCTGTGAAGCATGGTGGTGGTAGTGTTTTGGTTTGGGCCTGGTTTGGTGCATCTAGGCCTAAATGACTTCCCATCATTGATGGAAAAATGTATATATCAGAGAATTCTAAAGGAAAATATCCAGAAATCTTTCCATTAACTGAATCTCAGCATGACAACAATCCTTAACACACAGGTGCTTCTACCAAAGAACGGTTAATAAACAATAAAATGAATATTCTGGAATGTCCAAGTCAAAGTCCTGACCTTAATCCAATTAAAATGTTGTGGAAAGTGATCAGTTAATGTGAGGATAGATTAGCAGATATGTCACTGGATATTTATTTCAATAATTACATGACCAAATAAAAATATTTCTGTCATTTGTTTAACTTGTTTTTCTACACATTTCTTCCATATATTATGTGATATTTTAGGCCCCATTCATATAAAATTAGAGAACATTTTAAAGAGTGCACAAACTTTCACGCAACACTGTATCTTATGTGTTGAGATTACATTTGTCGTCTAGAGTGTAATTAAGAAATGGAGGGGTATATTCCAGTGTCCCTCACTGTCCTTTCTTTCCTGGGATATGAATTCTTCATAGTGTCGCATGATACACATTTGCAACTGATTTTATTCATGGTCGGTTTAAATAATTACACTCTAAAGAGGATTAAGGGGGAAGGACCTTACTGTTACAGAAAAGTTACACATTTGTTTTTTTTGGCATAATTTACAGAGGCATTTGCTTATTTAAAGTTGATCTGTATTCTGACAGAATGTAAATGAAAGACATTCACTACACGTACATCCTCAATGTATCCTAATGTGTCATATACATATGGACCTTAATATGTATCAATGTGCAACCAAATATTAAGTTAAGCCAATAATTTTCCGGCCCATTTAAAAAAAAAATTTATTATGTCATATTTGGCTTTTTTTGTGTCGATCCACTTAAAGGAAATAAACATGTTTATACCAAAACATTTGTAATTGCAATAGTCGAGAAATGGTGCATTTTCTGGAATATTTCCAGGCGTGTCGATAATTTCGGCAAAGACTGCATTTATAATTTTTTATTAAATGTTTATTATTAACGCTGACACGTTCCAGATATCTTTTTCTCTTGGGAAAATAGTTTTTCTTGGCCTTTGTTCTCCCTCTAACTATCACGTACACAAATACATGAGAGTATGTGTGTATTTACATACAGTTCTGTGCTAAAATCATTAGAATTAGTGCAAAAAAACCGACAAATTAATCTAAATGAGTTGTGTGTGTATAAAGTAGTTGATGTGGGTGTGTGTGTGTGTTAGAACAGTGAAGATGATTCCCCCTCAGTGCCTCCAGTCATTACATGTGTGTGTGAAACTCTCTCAACACCACTGATTGGCCTCAAACCAGGAATTTGATGGTTCCTACAAAAAACTCTGGAACTCTGGGAATGGGAACCCAACACACCGACACACATGTTTTATTCACTATATTACGTTTTTTAGTATTGATTTTAATATTATTGATCATAAAATAATTAATAAAAACATTTCCTGCCTCTACACTACTCTTACATATACATTTCTCAGACTTTTGCACAGAACTGTACATATTTATTTATGTATGTACATATGTGTGCATCAAAGAAATGTGCCTTCAATGCAAATCACATTGTTTACTAAAGCTATAGCAGAGAAGTTGTGCATTGGAAAACCTACTTATGGCAAAAAGCTTAAAGGTGCAGCAAAATTTCAGGACTAAGAATTTCATTTTTTAAGAAATAGCAAAAATAATTTTTTTCCAGCTAAATAACAAATATAAGGACCCGTGTGGATTAGATCTTGTGTAATTGTACTGATCCTGGAAGAATTTGATACATTTCAACAGGTTCCATGGAATTACTCAAGCTTAAATCAAGAGGAATATATAATCAACCACACTTCCATTAGCTCCGCCCACTTTCTGTGATTCTCCCACATTTTCATTTGCGTATGATTGAGGGAGAGAAAGACATTTTGCATTTTTAATGCACATGACCCACAAACACGTTCAGGCTCATGTGCCAAATCCATATGTAACAGGAGAAGAAAGTGGTTTGTGCTCAGAAAACTGGGCCCAAGGTTTTATCAGTGAGAATCTCTTTCAGTTTAGTGTTTGTCTTAATCTAATCTGTCGCCTCATTTGATTTAGACTTTACGTCCATGTAACCAGTCCCTCATTAATGAATTCTTCCTGTTATATAAATTCCCTGCTTTCATTGGTGATGAGAAAATCAAAGTGAAAATACAAAATTAAATGACTAAATTCACAAAACAAAAAGTCATTATTTAATAAAATAGTTCTGTATTTCCCCAACAAGAGGCTGTGTCTTATACAATTTTACAAACCTGTGTGTTGGGTGTGTCCTGCTTCAATGGCGTATTTAAAAACATGAAAACACATTCGCTAACAGTACAATTCAGTACAAAAAATGACATCCCCACATGATCAGTTGAATCAGTTCGAAAATCAACGTCACTATCGGATGTTACAGATGTTGCCAATCCAATCCAACTTTATTTATAAAGCACTTTTATACCAGCACAGGACCAAAGTGCTGTACAATAACTAAATAAATAAAACAAATAAATAAAAGTGAATAAAAATGAAAAAATAAAATACAATAAAACACAAAAACATGATAAATGAAAAACAAGCAGCCCTTAAAAGTACAAGAACTTCGTAAAAGCAACGACCTGGAGCTTAAATTCTGCAGCGTAGTTTTTGCATTGTGGCATAATATTGATAAATTCCAAATTGTATTCTCAACTATGATATAACGCAAATGCCCCAGAGGTCAAACTAGATGCATAAATTAACATAAATGAGCGATTTCTGCGGCTTCTACAATGGGACGGCCCATAAACGAAAATACGGTAATTAAACTACCTAAAACACGAGACATTTTGCCTGGGTTCCATTCCATCGAGTGTGACGGAAGTTGCTTAAATAAGCACACACACGTGTAATGCCCTGGAGCCATTCCTCCGTCAGTCCTCTGTTATGCCCTTTTCTTATTCATTTCTTTCTTTCACTTTCAATTTTACACTTTTAATTATTAATTTAATTATAAATTATGAAACTCTGTATGTCAATTATGATGAAAGTTGAGAACCCCCTGTATATAAGATAAGATAAGATAATCCCATTGTCCCACAAGTGGGAAATTTCACATTGTTACAGCAGCAAACAGAGTATTAAGAAGAAACAATAAGTAAAACAGTTACGAGTGAGATAAAGTAAGGCTAGAAATAAAATAATATACTCATACAAAAAAAGATATAAAAAGTATTCACACACAATAAATATAAATAGCATAGAAAGCAGAGTTGTTTGAGCTTGTGTAGAACCGCAGCACGGCGCTAGTTCAAACCCGGAGAACTGTTTGTAAGACAGAATAGCGGCAGCAAAATATCAATGAGTGCCATGAAATGTCAATGTACAAAGTGCAAGACGCTTTAGAGTCAGTGTGTGAGGTACCGTGTTGGGTTTGTGTACAAATAATTCCTCTGCAAAGTGCCTGTGCATGTGTATAGGTCTTTTGTTAGGTGGTGTGAGCGGAGGTTGTGGTTGGATGGAAGATCATCGGGGGCAGCATGGTGTTGAGGAGCCTGGGGGTAGAACCTGATGCCGTAGTCTTCTCTTTAATGGCAGAAGTGTGAACAGTCTATGTGAGGGTTCCTGCACAGTTTTGCAGGCAAAAGTTTGTAAAAAAGCCCCGGAGTGAAGGTAAAAGAGCCCAAATGATGTTTTTACAACTCCTCAGCTGTTGCAGTCGCCATGTCTGACAGTGATGCTGAACACTCGCAATGTCTGACTGTTGAAATTGATACTTCAAATAAGTCTTGTAAAAAGTTTACAGGGCAGGATTTCTGTGCCCTGTTGCACAAAACTGTCGACTGTAAAGTAGAGCAGTTACCTTAGAAACATGGGGTAATAACCCACCTACGCGACAGGAAGCTGCAAACGGAGGTAAAAACCAAAAAGGACTGAGCTTGAGTATATTGAACATTGTTATATGTGATCGTCAAAGTGGTAGAAAATATTGTAGTATAAATGTCAAGTTCCTGTTGACACCCCTAATACATATACTATACCGCAAAAAATATTCACTCATCTTCCTTTACATGCACATGAACTCAAGTGACATCCCCTTCTTAATCCATAAGGTTTAATATGACGTGTGCTCACCCTTTGCAGCTATAACAGCTTCAGCTCTTCTGGGCAAACTTTCCACAAGGTTTAGTAGTTGGACACTGATGTTGGACGAGAAGGCCTGGTTCACAGTGTCCGCTCTAGACCTTGCTTTGTGCACTGGTGGGCAGTCATGTTGAGGAAGGGATCATCCCCAAACTGTTTCCACAAAATCAGGAGCGAGAAATTGTCCAAAGTCCTTTCACTGGAACTAAGCCCCTGAAAAACATCCCCACACCATAATCCCCCCTCCACCAAACTTTACACTTGGCACAATGCAGTCAGACAAGTACCGTTCCCCTGGCAACTGCCAAACCCAGACTCGTCCATCAGATTGCCAGATGGAGAAGCTTGATTAGTGACTCCAGAAAATGTGTCTGCACTGCTCTAGAATCCAGTGGCGACACCAACACTTTGCATTGCACTTGGTGATGTATGGCTTGGATGCTGATGGCCACATGAAGTTTGGAGGTCTGTAGTGATCGACTCTACAGAAAGTTGGTGACCTCTGCACACTATGTTACCTCAGCATCCGCCGACCTCACTCTGTCACTTTATGAGGCCGAACACTTCGTGGCTGAGTCGCTGTCGTTCCACCACTTACAGTCGACTGTAATATTTAGTTAATGAGGAAATTTCATGACTGAATTTATTGCACAAGTGGCATCCAATCACAGTCCCACGCTGGAATTCACTGAGCTCCTGAGAGCGACTCATTCTTTCACTATTGTGGGTGGAATCGTCTGCTGCAGAGGTTCTACACCTGTGGCCATGGAAGTGACTGGAACCTGAATTTAATTTGAATGCTTTTGGCAATATCGTGTAGATTCACTCGTGAGTTTCTGGTCCTGAGGCTTGGCAGGGTGGCATTAGAACTTTGTACAAATGCCACTTTTAAAGCCTTTAATACCCCCACAAATTCACAAATCCAATCATACCCTCTCTCTTACCATCTGATTATACTTGAGGCCATCAAATGCTGCTTTTTCAGCTGATTCAGACATTCGTACACATTTTCAGCAACCGGATCCGATACAACAGGCCTTCAGTCCCACTATGACTGATACAAATTCAGGCCGTGTAATTGTTCAGCCATTACAGTTCTTCTTCCCTACTGGATTCCAAATGCACACAAGCTCCAGGCTGGTGCAATTGTCTCCTTAGCTTTCTTTTATTGCTATTAATTAGCTGATATCATTGGGACATTGGGAAACGTACCCAAGGGATTGTGGGGATTTAATTAAGAACATGTCTCATGATTTTTTTATTCGTGGATGAGAGAAACGGGAGATGCTGAAGGCGTGCTGCTGCTTGTTCTTGGAGCTTGAAAGTGTGTGTGCAGAGTATAGCCAACTGCGGTGGAGAGAGAGAACGCATTACGCAAATGTTGGAATAAAACGAAGGATAAACACGATGAAAAAGAAAAGAAAGAGAATGCACTGCATTAGAGAAGTGGAAGTTTCTGTTTCACGCTGCCCTTCTGCTGTTCCTCACTATATATGGCATTTTCTGATTGGGATTAGTGCTGGGTATTTCCAAACACCTCACAGTACAATGTGCATCACAATTCAGTGGGAAAACACACACGTTCGTCTTCACAAAAGCAACAACCTGGAGCTTAAATTCTGCAGTGTAGTTCTTGAGTTGTGGCATAATATCAGTAAATTCCAAATTTTAACAATGTAATAGTTTATGAACTACAGTATAATGTCACTGGTATTGAGCTACAAAGGCTCCAATAACATGGGGCGACTTATCTTAGAGTTTTAAACATAAATGAGCATTTTCTGCAGCTTCTAGAATGGGGACTATAACGTGGGGCGGCCTATAATGTAGGGAAATACAGCATTGCTTAAATGCTACCAAGAGTATACATTCAGACATTAATATTGTACTTGTGAGAGTTTCAAAAGGTATTTTCCTTAACCTTTCAAAAGGAGCCATGTTTATCAGAATCAGAATCAGAAAAACGTTATTGTCCCTAAGGAAATTGTAACGACTGCGACATAGAGACAATGACATAAAATAACATGCATCCTATACTAAAGAAAACACAAAGGTAATAAATATAAAAAAGTACTAAAAATACAAGGTAAAGAGAATACACAGTACTAAAAATACAAGGTAGAAAATACAAAGGTCCTATAAATACAAAGGTAACAAAAACTACAAGGTAAAAATCTGATGAAAAAGCAAAATAATATGATAAAGTATGGTAAAATTAAATTAAATTATGGTCAAAACTAAAATATTTATTGGTTCTTCTTTACTGAAGAAACTCTGTAAGTTTCATACTAGTTACACAGTTGACGTCCCTACAACAAACAGATTCCTACAGACTACGAACGTCTGTAGCCCAAGTCAGTAGCCAGTCTCCACAGTGACGAGGCAGAGCTTTTAATTTACACAAATGGAAGATAGAGATAAATAACAGTACCATGTGAGAAACTAAAGTTCCGTATCCACGGTTCACACAAGCAGAAAAAAGCCAAACACAAGTAGGCGAAAATGTAAATGTCACTGCTCTAGCTTTCCTTTGTTTTTGGATTTTTCCATTTGTCCTACAGCTACCGTAATTTCTGCACTATAAGCCGCTACTTTTTGCACAAGCTTTGAACCCTGCGCTTTATAAGAGTTTATGATTTTTGTGATATCGTAAGATATATCCTATTTCTGGATGTACAGAAAGACTTAAAATGACAAAGATGAGCATTTACAAGCGTAGTACTCACAGTAAA
>JBBIGC010080655.1:0-10422 GCA_037576955.1 Lepidarchus adonis
CAGAGCAAATGAGAATCATGAGGTCAAAGGAACTGCCTGAAGAGCTCAGAGACAGAATTGTGGCAAGGCACAGATGTAGCCAAGGTTACAAAAAAAATTCTGCTGCACTTTAGGGCTGCAACAACTAATCAATTAAATTGATTAAAATAGATTCAAATCGATTACTAAAAGAGTTGGCAACGAATTTCAGAATCGATTCGTTGTGTTGCGCAACGCGGAAATTAACAAGTTTAGTTGACAGGGCGGAACAAACATTTAAAAACAAAACAAGCGAGAAATCTGTGTGATCCAAGGTGTGGGAGTTTTCACACTAAATAAACAGAAAAGTGTGTTAAATGCAAAATATGATGAGGGTAAGGGCAGGGGCGTCACTAGGATTGAAAGATTGGGGGCGGGGCTTAGCTCCCAGGGTTATAGGACGGACTTATAGTGAGCGTGTATAGTGAGGGTGTATAGTGAGCTTGTATAGTGAGGGTGTATAGTGAGGGTATAGTGAGCGTGTATAGTGAGCGTGTATAGTGAGCGTGTATAGTGAGGGTGTATAGTGAGCATGTATAGTGAGCATGTATAGTGAGGGTGTATAGTGAGGGTGTATAGTGAGGGTGTATAGTGAGCGTATATAGTGAGGGTGTATAGTGAGCATGTATAGTGAGGGTGTATAGTGAGCGTGTATAGTGAGGGTGTATAGTGAGGGTGTATAGTGAGCGTATATAGTGAGGGTGTATAGTGAGCGTGTATAGTGAGGGTGTATAGTGAGCGTATATAGTGAGGGTGTATAGTGAGGGTGTATAGTGGGCGTATATAGTGGGGGTTGAAATGTTTTGCCAAACCTAAATAGGCTTCATTATTTGTATTTTTAATTTGTTTGGATTCCTTTCACTTAAGGAAACATAAGTTTAGCTAAGCAATGAACAGTTTACAACTACTACTCACAATCTGACCCCCGCTTTTTTCTCCGGCATGTACCTTCCCCCAGTCCTAGTGCATGCCTTCTACCTATAGCAGTTTAAACAGCCTGTTCATAATTTGAATTAAATTATGTTGATGATAACTAGACAATTAAAAATTTCCTGCTTTTATTTGTTAAGTTCTACATGTGCTCAGTGATATCATACATGAAATTTATGGATATATAATTTAAAATTATAATTATAGTTTTTAATAATTTAAGTATGATTTTAGTATGATTATCCCTATATTTTTAGGGGGGCTTGAGATCATTTTGGGGGGCTGAAGCCCACCCAAAAGGGGCCAATTGACGCCAATGGGTAAGGGAACAGCAGGGAAAGTCACTACAGAACCCTACTTCTGTTTTGTTTTGAAGTGAGGAACGTAATGTTGTTGCTGGTGTTTACTCGTTATAACAAGTTAGTGTTAGCTCATTAATAACTGCTGTAAGTAGTAAAGCAGGGGAGTGGATGAGGTGCAACAGTCTGGACAGGCATCAGCAGTCAGCGCAAAACAGATTTGATTATTGTACATGGCTCAGTCACTGCACATTCTTACCCTATTCTGAGTAGTGTATATAAAATGGACATGACAAAACTAAAGGCTCTTACCAGTGATTATTGGACAGCATTTATCTGAACTTAGACAGTAGTATGTGTCTCGTATTTCACACTACAACTCCTTAATCTATTACAAATCCAATTCTGTGTTTTGGAGGTTCAGTATTGTACAGCGTAGTATGTTAGTCAATAAAACTTCCTTACAGTTTTCTCTTGTCCCAGCGGTTTTAACATGATAAGTACGTAATCCTTATTTGGCATAAAATTGAACACCAAACGAAATGTCTGAGGTTTAAATAGGGCAAACTTCCTTCAAAATGCTGAGTAACAATGTTCTATTCATATGCACCAGATGTGCTACATGTGTATGATTTGAGCCATTTTAATTAGGAATAAAGGTGGGGTGTCCTAATTTATTCCTCATCAGAAATCACATGTTTGTAGAATAAAATTTTTTCTTCAGTTTTAATTGTTTAGTTGAATTGCTTGAATCTCACAATATTGTTGTATGTCCAAGAATTTTACAAAAAGACACAGACTTTCATAGGGTCATAACCTTTTTATATGACTATACACACATACAAATATATAAGAAAGTTTATTTGATTTTACATAGTAACCTTAAGCAGACTGTTGTAAAAAAATAAATTTCAGTTGGTTTCAAATGGTTTATGGTGATTAGTGTTGGTCTAGTTCAGTTGGATGACCTGCGTACTAGCATCCAAAACACAATATATGCTGGTTTTCCTGGCCATGCTGGTCTATAATGGTTTTTCTAGCAGGCCTAGCTCCAGTGTACAATGAAAAATGAAGCAAATGTCATTCACTAAACATGTATTACTTGGTTCACTATGTGTGGGATAAGCAAAAAAATTACACATTTTCTTTCCAGCCGAATCTTTAACTTCCTCAGTTCTGACCTAGATTGAGTCAGTAGGGGCCAGACAGTGGACAAGGTGTTAGCGGTGGTTGGGTTGGGGGTGTAGGGGTGGGGGGCAGTCTGTTGTGTGGGAATGAGTGTTCCTCGGAAACAGGACGGGTGACTCCCTCGCCCAAGCTAAAGCGTGCACTCATACACACACTCTCACACAATGGCCCTCTGGAGAGCAGCAGGCGTGGAGTTGTGATTGCACCGCTCTCAGTACAATAACAGAGATATCCTTCTTTCTGCCCTCTGAGCTTCCGGACACTATTCACCTTCCTCCTATCTCTTTTTGAGCTTACACATTCATACACATGCACACACACACACACACACACTTCCACTTCCTTCTCTCAAGGAGAGAGGAAGACTGTTTCTAAAGGAAACAACGTGTTGTCCATTAAGTTCTTGCTCAGTGAAAAAAAGGTGAAATAAGGCTTAGCTGTGATTTTGTGCTGATTGTGACCTTTAAAATAAGGTCAGGCTGTGAGAGCCCTTCATGCCTGATTACTGTAAATGTCTGATTGAAAAGATGGAGAGACTCTCTAGTGTGTCTAGTGTGTCTAGTGTGTCCTGCAGCTGCAGACTGAAGAGCTTTTAATCCAAAAAGTAAGTTATATTCTGTGAAATAAATGAAAATTTAAACAGACATTATAAAACTGTAAACTTTCGGTATTGCCTACCCCATATCAAACAAATAGTTTCTCTGTTTATGTGAATAAAATGCTGGATTTTGATTTCCCATAATGTGTAAACCTGCAATCTAGTCATTGATTGTGTCTTTGCTTTCACAATGCCTAAAGGAAAAAGGAAAGGTTGTTAGTTATTTTATTTTTTATGTGTTTCAAGTAATGATTTTCCTTTTTTTCCCCTTTTTTTTAAACTTGTGATCCATAATGACTGCAAAAACTTAACTTTCCTCTCAGTTTCTACCACAGAAACAGCTTAGAATGAGGAAGAGGACAGTGAGAAAAGGAAGGAGGGGTGGTTAAAAAAGAGAGAAAGTTAAGCATGCATGGCTCTGCAGATATATTGCTCTAGGGAAGAGGGATTGAGAAAGACAGAATAAGACTAACAGCCACCCTGTGTATTACAAACACATTTCACTGGACAGCATTTCAGCTGTGTCTGGCAGCGAGGATTATCACTGGATTTCTAACGGTCACTTTGGGGAAATTATGTTATCTTCTCAGTCTTTAGCTGTCAAGTCTGGTGAGCTTGCTTTCTTTCTTTCCTCAGCTTGGTTAAGAGAGCTTCACTTGCTTTCCTTTGTCACATTGCAATAATTCTTAATTTGAAACATCTATATGTAGTTCATGTTTCTGAACTTCCGACATGTTTGCCTTTCATTGTCTTTCTGATGGATTGTGTTCATATTAATGGACACATCTCTGTGTAAATCAAACTCAGTGCTTCCATCTTATTTTATTTTATGGTTTGCTTTAAGGTGTTTTTAACACATTTTCCAAAGTAGTTGGGATTTTGTCTCGGCCAGATGAATAAAAGCATGATTTCCTCCTTTTATTTGCACCATTTCCATCATTTTTTTGCTTAAAGAGACAGAAAGAATTGGTTGTGGGCAAGCAAACAAAACCTTTGCAAACTGCATTTATTACTGTTGTCTTTAGATCAGTGAAGCATAATTAGTAGCATGTAGCCTGCAGATATTTATCTCAACAGAGAGTCGTTACTTTAAATTAACGGTTATATATAGATTGAATTTCAGTAAGCTTTATTGCCATAGCCATATTCAGATATAGTATTGTTTTTAATTGTAACAACTTTTCGCTGTTACAAAATGATTATTTCTACAAGTGCACCCAAAAGCTATTGACAGTCAAATGCATTGTCTATTGTATCAGTTATTTTTTTATTGTTGTTGTTGTTCTTGGGGGGAATTTATCGAAGCACAATTTATCAGATTAGTCAGCTTTATTATTATTTTTTGCTGTTGTTGTTGATGTTGTTGTTATCATCATTGTTTTTTGTTCTTAAATACCCATGTTTAGGGGGTAAAATGGTTCCGCTATGGCATCACTTAAAGAACCAATAACTATTTGTGAGAGTAAGTTTAAAGTAAAGTTCAGTGCTTTAATTCTGCGAGTACTCTCTCAGAATATATTTGACAGGGTGGGACTTTTCACAGGATTTTTCTGTCAACAATTACCTTATCACTACCACCAACTGAGGTCATAAGGACTTTGTAAGGGCAAAGGGTGGCTCACAAACCTGGTCAAAACACGAGGATCAACTGAGTCAACTAAATATTGTAAACTGCTTGATGCTAACTGATGCCAAAAAATCTTTAGATTCATGCCAAAAACCTGCTTAAAGCTTAATTTTACACCATAAGTTAATACAGCGATGAAAGAGCTCGGATTTCAAAACAAATGAACATGCTTTGGGTGATTTCGAAGATTGACTGCAAGTTAGGCCGACTCACACCACACCAGTTACTGACCTCACGGATATGCTCTAATACTCAAACACTTACAGAAACACACTTTCCCAGAAAAACTGCACAGTCTTCATGGTTTTGGAGTGGAATGCCTATCAAGCTCATTTAAATGTGATGGCCAAATGTCTAAATACTTTTGGCCCATAAAGTGTATCTTCTTTAAAGAACTTTTAGACCAGAACTGTCCACAATTATTTTCTTTTTTAACAATGGTGCTTTTGTTAACTGGGCACAGCTCTGGACGAACACTGACATATGAAATAAATTTAGGTCATGCCCCTATCGTTGCCTGTTTATTGCATTTAGCCATGCTTGTTGTTTTGACTTGTTTCAACAGCTGAAGTCCTTCCTCTCAGCGCCATGTTGGTGATTGGTGTGTTTGGCATTAAGCTCTGAAAGTGAATGAACAGCCTGTCCGGTCACTGGACATTGAAGGGGTTGACTATTGAGACAGGAACAGATTTCTGTTTATCTGCATATAAAGATTCATAACATACAGAGGTGTGATGAAAAGGTGTGGATTTCTAGTGCAGTTTAGTGCAGGCTTATGCAAGGCTTAGCATTACAAAATAGCATAATGTAAACTGCATGGTTAAATCATCGTCACTTTTCTTAAAATGCTTCTTAATACTTACACCGAATATACTGATGTGGTATGTGGTTTCTGACGCTGTTTGACATGTATTTGAGTCTAGTGGAGTCTAGTGGACCTTAACATCTTGATGTGGTTTAAAGAAAGTGTGTAATGATGCACATTACTTACAGGTGACTGTAACTTGACATTGCTTGGGGCTTCGGTGTACAACTAAAGAAGCAATCTTCTGACCTCAAATGTACCTTGCATGATTGGCTATGTTTGTTGAAAGCTTTGTAAATGAGTTTACTTTATGATATGCTATTCACTTTAAATGCAGCAATGTCCTTTGTATATCTACACAGCTATGGAGCACCTAGTAAAGGAGCTAAACATGCTGTTAAAGCTGCTAGAGCACGAACATGTGAGCTCAGCCACTGCAGAGAAGATGAGTGTGGTCAGGAAATTGCTGGGACAACTACAACCATCAGGTAAATTCCGCACACACACATGCACACGCGCACTTTAGAATGGTACAATGTGTTGAAGGAGTACAAAAACTTCTTTCTCTTTGCAGTAACTGGAAGTGACTTTATATATATGAACACTTCCATCTATGGGAATGGTACAAGCTTTGTGGAATCACTATTTGAAGAATTTGGTAAGTAACTCTTAATGTATATTTTGCTATAGACAATGCTTATAGTTGCTCAAGAACAGTTGCATTGTGTTGTGTTCAGATTGTGACCTGAAAGAGCTCAGAGATTCCTCTGAAGAGCTAAAAAATGAGGAAGAGGAAGAAACATCAAAACATCAACCCTCAATATCAGTAAGACATGAAAACATGAATTAGAATAAATAATTTTGTATTTCTGTTCATCTGCTTATCATTATAATTCTGACAGCTGGCACTATGAAATTATGTGAAAAATAATATATAAATGCCAATTTGTTACTGTGATTTATACTCGTAACGTTCCAAAAACATTTATTTAATTCATTTTCAGATTTATAGTTTTAATTACGCAAAATAACTACTTTAATCACAGTTTTTAAATTTCTCATCCACAAAATGCCTAGAGATGTTGAATTTCTATATATTTTTTTTGCTGTTAATTAATGTATTAAATGTGACTTTAGAGCCCCACAGACACACCCCCTCCACTGCCCACCACACCCCCTCCTGAGGATTACTATGAGGAGGCTGTTCCATTAGAACCAGACACCATGCCTCAGTACATCAGCACTCACAGTAAACACTCTTACATTATTCCAATCAGTTTCAAAGATAATATTTATATAATGTTATATATAATGCTATTTAAAAAAGGTTATAGTAATTTTAGAATGACAATGAACTGAATAGACTGCAACAGATCTTGAGTTACCTGTTTCTAATTTTAACTTTCTTTTTTTCTTTTTTATTCTTTTTAGACAACTCCAGCCCACCAAATTCCATTGAGGATGCCTATTATGAAGATGCTGACAACAACTACCCTATTACTCAGCTCAATGGTCCATGCAAAAGCTCTTGTAAGCAACATACTTACAAATTATAATATTCATAATATCATAATATTAAAAAAATGTGTATGATTGTTGTCGTAACAAAACTCTGACTTTTGTTGAGTTACATATATTTAATATTATATATATAATAAATGTTTACTTATATTACCAGACATTGACTCGGATGCACTGAGTAGCTCTTATGAGTCTTATGACGAAGAGGATGAGGAAGCTAAAAACAGAGAGAGGACCCAACACTGGCCCTCAGAGGAAAGTCCTATGGGCCCAATGAAGGACTGCCACAAATGTGCTTTCCTACTGCGCAAGAAACGATTTGGTCAGTGGGCCAAACAGTTAACCATCATCAGAGAGAACAGACTACAGGTTTGCAGCATGCTTACAAATGAAGGCAAGTTTTACACTACAAGTGTATTTGAACATCTAACAATAGTTTTTGCTTCCCCTAGTGTTTCAAGAACCCTAAGGACCGCACGCCACACACTGATCTTCCTCTGAACCTGTGCAGTGTCATCTATGTGTGCAAGGATGGCCGACGCAAGAAACATGAGCTTAAATTCTCTGTGCCTGGAGGAGAGTCTTTAGTGCTGGCTGTTCCGAGCAAAGAGCAAGCGGAAAGCTGGCTTAAGGTCATTTATCATAATCATTATCATATACACTGACTACCCTCTCGTTGCCCTACCTTGTACTACCACTTTGTACATTTTCAGTTAGAGGTGAGAATTTATGCTTTTCCTTGCACAGTTAGTGTGAGACATCCTCTGGTCTTTTACCTGTGGTCAATTTCTGAACACAGAGCTGGATATTTTTGGGTAGTGGACCACTATCAACTCAGCAATTACACTGATGTGTAGAAAGCATCACTGTTCCTGAAACACATACTAGCTAGTCCTTGTCAGTCCTGTGCTGAGAATGGTTCATCCCCAAAACAATATCCGGCCCAGAGCAGTCCTGAGATCAGAGGTTGTCATTACTTTTCTTTTGTTTTGATGATAATTCTTAGTGAAGATCCTAGTGCAGATCTTCTGCCAAGAACATACTTCTGTTCATTTTAACAGTTAATTATTGCTGTTTATTATGTTAGCTTTTATTTTTTTTGTTAAATGTGTTGATATTGTGCATTAAAGTGAGCAGGAATTGGTTATGTTTGTTGTAAGGATGTGCATTTATTTTTAGTAGTAATTTGAGTAGTTGGTGTACAATGGAAAATACAATTTTGGAACCTTAAGTGTTTTTGCATAAATATTACCTAAAACATCAAACAACAACTTATTGAATAAAATGATCCAACATATTTGACCTATTCCTCTATACAGAACAGCTTCAGTCCTGGGATGGTGGAAGGTTTCCTTAAATCAGGGGTGTCTAGCTCTGGTCTTGGAGGACCAGTGTCCAGCTCAGTTTGATGATTTCCCTAATCAAGCAGACCTGGATCAACTCACATGTTAATTGTCAGGTTTAGTGAAAGTGTTTCAGGAGGGGAACTACCAAACTGTGCCTGACAGTGGCCCCCTAGGACCAACACCCCTTCCTTACAACTTTTTGTATTGGGTCCTTCCACAACATTTTTATTGGGTTAAAGTCAGTACTGTGACTTAACCAATTAAACAACTTTAAATGTAGTCTTCCTTAACCATTCTTTGAGAGAATGGCTTTGAAAATGTCTCATTAGTGTAATTGTGAGTTCCTTTTATCTACTTCTAGGTACAATTTTAATGGGTTAAAAAACAAGCACCACTGTAAAGTACAATGCATTGCTCATACATGGCCACAAGTTGAGCCTACCATTTATAACAGGTTTTCTATCTGTGGCTTAACCAATTTAGGCTATTCAAGAGGCTACTACTTTGGCAAACTCCACAAGTGCAGTGGAGAATTCATCCTCCCCAATGATTCCTCGCAGGGCAGAACTGGATAAAGTGAGCCACTTGTACCTTGATCTAGAAGCAGTATATCTGTATATCAATAATGTATATATACATGGTGTCATTTCTGCTTGTTGCTGCAGATGATGGCTGGTGATAAACATACCTCAGATTCTGACAGTATTGCCAATGGAGACTCTACTAGGGAAAGTGAAAATGGTGAGCAATCATTGTGCTATTTCTTGCCTGCATATAACAGTCATTGTGTTGCTTTTTGCCTGTACTGTTCTGGCACTGTTTGGATACTTTATTTAAATAACATTTTATGCTCTTTTCTCTTACTAAAATTATGTTTATGGGTTCTACAGATTTAGCCTGCAGATTAACTTGAATAATGTTGGAGTATTTCTTTAAACATCTTTCCATTTATAGGTTTTCTGGGAACCAAAAGTGGTTCTTCTGTGATATCAGTTCAAATAGTCCTTTATTTTGAAGAGAAACTCTGTAGCCAACTTTAGAGAAGAAGGTCTTGGTTAAGAAACCCCCTTCTGTGTGTGTTCCAGTTGCAACCTGTTTCCCCTGAATTCTGTCACATCATGCTTAGACAATGGCAGGAGGGATTAGAGGAAGGATGTATTGGTTGAGCTCATTCTGCTTTGTCTTTGATGTGCAGTCAAAAGAATCAGAGTGTACAGAACATCTAATCATCTATACATTTTTTCTAGATGTTTTTTTCAACCAAAAT
This sequence comes from Lepidarchus adonis, assembly GCA_037576955.1. Taxonomy (NCBI): domain Eukaryota; kingdom Metazoa; phylum Chordata; class Actinopteri; order Characiformes; family Lepidarchidae; genus Lepidarchus; species Lepidarchus adonis. The sequence goes on from JBBIGC010080655.1 coordinate 9,600, forward strand.
GCTTAGCAATTGTTAGCATATATATATATATATATATATATATATATATGTGTGTATATATATATATACTATCTGCCTCAGATAAAAATGTTGAGTTGAATTTCCCCCCATTATATTTTACATATTAATACAGGAGCTGATCAGCATGTGAAATCAGGTGATTAAACAGTGTCTCATATCTTCTGTATGACTCTGTTTGCTGTGGTTGCTCCTGAAGGGAAGGTTAAGAGGGGGGCATTCTCTGAGCTAACTGGATCTATGAGTCGTGCTGCTGGGCGAAAAATCAACCGCATAATCAGTTTCTCCAAAAAGAAGCCCCCTCTGCCTGGAGAGATCACCACCAACTGCAACACTGACGACAATCCCCGCTGTGGTGAGATACTCTAATCTAAAAGATATTTACTACAGTCATGATTTTAGTTTTACAGGGTAGTTTATTACTAACTATGCTAGAATTTTGTTAGAATTTTTTTTCCCAGACAGTGGTGATATATATTCAGTCACAAATATTAAAGGGTCCATATAGTAATTGTAATTTTTTAATGAAGGTCTGTAGTTTTATCTAGAGAAGACAACTAAAATTGATCATAACATGACCATTTTCCAACCTCTCCTTATCTTTGAAAATGTAATGTTTTTTTGGTACTGTGCCTTTAAGAAATTTATATGTAAATGACCTCCATTCTGGTTGGCTGTGCTGTGCTGTACTGTGTCAGTTTCAAAAAGCAGTTTGGGCTGAAACACACTACTACAGGTCCTTCTCAAAAAATTAGCATATTGTGATAAAGTTCATTATTTTCTGCAATGTACTGATAAACATTAG